>PVHP010024629.1:0-16311 GCA_004024765.1 Zapus hudsonius | reverse complement strand
ACTGCTAAAAATAAAAAAGAAACTAAAGCCAAGCAACTTGTAGATGGATAAAGAAAATGTGGTATATATATATATATATATATATATACAACAAATGTTATTCACCAATAAAATTGTATAAAATACATGTAATGCCTTAGATGAATCTCAAACATATTGTAAGTGAAAGGATGTAGGAAAAATATATAAAATTTGATTTCATTTATATGATATGTGTAGAACAGACAAATATTTGCAGATAGAAAATAAGTTAGTGGTTGTCTGAGACAAGGGTAAGAATGAAAATTATCAGAAAAGAGTAAATAAATTAACAAAAGTGATTTATAGTGATTATAACATAATTTGATCAATTTACTAAAATTGATGCATTGTAGACTAAATTTGTAGTATGCAAAATGTGTCATAAGTTTTTAAAATATCATTTGCATACTCAGAAAAATAATTTTGTAAGCATAAAACAGGAACAGGAATAAAATTCAGAGAACAAAATAAAGTCAGAAATTAATGTATTTCAAAAACTCAATACATCATTCTAAAAGGAAGGTGATAAAATCTTTAAGAAATTTTTTAAAAGCACAAGAAAATACAAAGTATGAGCTAATAAAAAATTGGAAGAGGAAATTTTTCATTAAAATAATTCAATAATTTCTTAGAACTGAAAACCATGAGTATTCTGTTTTGTCATATATATACAGTACATTGAAATAGATTATACCAAGTATATTGTCATGAAAGTTTAATGAATTGGAGACAAAAGAACATTCTTCAGGGGCTAGGGAGGTGATTCAGTCATTAGAGTACTTACTGCACTAGCATAAAGATTTGAGGTTGGATCCCTGTACTCACATAAAAGCTAAATATGGCGGCATGCACCCATGACCCTGGCACTGGGCAGGCAGAGACAAGAGAATTGCTGGAGCTTGCTAGTTAGTCTAATCAAATAGATGAGCTCTGGGTTCAGTGAGAGTCCTTGCTTCAAAGAATAAGGTAGAGAGTGATCGAGTAAGTCACCTGAAGTCAACCACTGGCCTCTAAACACACACACACACACACACACACACACACCTGTACACACTGATGCACATATATAGTTATCTCAGACACACATACACACACAAACTTCCAGGCATGGGGAGGGAGAATAATTGTGTTCTTTTGAACAGCAATAATGGAAATTAGAAAATAGTGAAGCAACATTCACACATCTAAAACAAGGAAATTATGTTCATTTTAGGATTTTTAGACCCAGCAAAGTTGCCAGTTAAGTGTGAGGATAAGTAAATATATTTTCAGGCATGCAAGGTCTCAAAATACTTCTATGTGCCTTTTGTCAGAAAAATGTGTGTTTTATCAAGAGCAATGAGTAAATGAAGGAGAAACAGGGAAAGAGCCAGCACAGGAGAGAAGCAAAGGGAACACTTGGGATAACATAAATAAAGCTCAGGACTAGAGGGATGCGTAGGTCATGGAAAATAAATATTCCACATTACAAAATGTTGGAAAACTGCTGAAATGTATTTAGAAAGTGAAATTGATTTTGCATGCTAATGCCTTGAAGATAAATTTAAACTAGCAAAAATATTTAGTTACACCTAATGACATATATTTTTTTTAAATGCTGGGTGTAGTAGCACACATCTTTAATCATAGCATTTGGAATTCAGAGGTAGGTAAATTGCCATGAGTTCAAGGCCACTCTAAGGCTACACAGTGAATTCCAGGTCAGCCTGAGCTAGAGCAAGACCCTAGCTCAAAAAAAATTTAAAAAGTGGTAACTACAAGTATTTTTAAAGGGCTGGAAAGATGGCTCAGCAGTTAAAGTCACTTGTTTGCAAAGCCCGATGGCCCTTTTTCGATTCCCCAGTACTTATGGAAAGCAGAAAGTGGCCCATGTGTCTAGAGTTCATTTGCAGAGCAAGAGAACGTGGCATGCCATTTTTTCTCTCACACACGTCTCTCTCTCTCTGTCTCTCTCTCTTTCTATCTCTCTCTCAGCTTGCAAATAAATATATAAATAATATAAAATCAATAATTAACTCTAGAAATACAGGGGTGTACAGGCAAGAGATGAGAAGTCACCATAATTCACCACTTACCTAAGCTCTGAATAATGTTTGCTGAGCTGTAATCATATAGACATTGGATTTGGATGTATATGTATTAATAATTATATTCACCTGGTGATATGATGGGATGATGCACATGGTATTTGAAGAGAAGAAGAGTAAATTAAACCCACAGCTCCCATGGGGAGAAATCAACAGAAGAATCAACTAAGAAAATTCTTAAGGGAAAATTGTAGAAAGAGAGGAGATGGTTTTAAGAAGTCTTACAGAATTAACTGACCTATTAAAAATGCACAGATATAACTTTGACAAAAAGAAAAATTTTTAGCTAGATAAGATAATCCCAGTAAGTGTGTACGGCAGAAGAACTATCTTAAATTCTTTTATTTTTTATTATTTTTTAAATTTTTATTTTTTACTGTTGATATCTTTATTATCCATAATTAGATACATTGTATGAGCAAACCTTATGATGGTATCCCCACTTCCCTCCTCCCTGCCCCCAATCCACTAGGTATCTTCCTCATTGAGCATACTGGATGAGTCCATGGAGTAGGGAGTTATGAACTGTACAAGAGGTAGTCAGTTTTTTCCCTCCCCGCTTTGTGTATTATTGCTAAGGGGGGGAGCAGTGTCTCTGGATATTCTCCCCAACCATGGCTCTTACATTCTTTCTGCCCCCTCTTCTGCTCAGTTCCCTGAGTCATGGTGCGTGAGTTTTAAGTCTGATTTACTGTTGAGATCTTGTGTCACTGGACTTCTGCTTTGGGTTGTGCTGGATATCGTTAGTTGGTGTCTGTCTCCACTGACCTTTCCTGGGTTATCTGATTTGCTGTGGTGATAGGACTATTGTTTATCATGAAACTTTCTCATAGGTTTCATTTGGGGCCTACATGATAGGCCCTAGTTACATTAATTTTTAAAGTTCACATACAATGTAATGTGGCAAGCTTGTGCTGTCTAGTGAATTGGAGGACATCCTGGGCCACAAATGAGGCTCTGTCTCAAGAGAAAACACATTTTTTTAAAGAAAGAAGGAAATGCAAAGGGTCATCTTTGCCACATTCCTTTTCCTACACAAGGAACACCATTTCTTGGTGTTGTTGAGGCACAATCTGAACCCATTGTCAGGTTAACATCCTTTGTCATCAAAGTGAGGAAGAAAGTAATATTTGGTTTTCTTTTTCACTATTTTTAATTTTCACTTTGCAAATGAAAAGTAAAGTTTATTCATTCAACTGAATATAGCAGAAGTTCCATTTCCCTTTAGGTTTATACAAGCCAATATGCTATTTATAGCCAATAGGAGTAAGTTATTATATACTGGAAACTTTCAACATTGGATCTTGAACATTAAATGGGTAAGCAGTCTATTTACAAACCAGTAATAATTTCTTTTGTATTCCTAGGCTGCCTTCATTTTCAGACTTCTACATACTTTTCCAACAAATATACAAAATTATACTTGTGATAAATATTTTTAACCTGGTTCCAAGCCTTCTCACTTAAGGATGGAAGGGGAAAAATCCCATGCAAGGAGTATTCTCCTGGAAAATATATTACCTATCCAAATAGAAAAGACTATAAGAAAATATCAAAATCTTTCTAAAAAGTAATACAGTTAGCTTTTTATTCAAATAGAAATTGGTTCTGAAGCTCTATCTTGAATATTTTTATTATATTATATTTATTATATTAAACATTAGCAAATTACTCATAAGTGTAATAAGCAAATTACTCATTCATATAAGAAGGCATACAGAAAGTATATTTGGGATGGAGAAATGTCTCAGTGGTTAAGGCACTGGCCTGCAATGCCTGACAACTGGAGCTCTATTCCCCAGTACCGTGTAAAGCCAGATATACAAAGTAGTGCATGCATCTAGAGTGTGTTTGCAGTGGCTAGAGGCCCTTGCACACCCATTCATATCAACTTTCACTCTCTCTCTCCCTCCCTCCCTCCCCTTGCAAATAAAATAATTTAAAAGAACTATATTTTTCTCAGATGATTTATGTATACATCCTATTATTATCTAATCTTGATAGAAAAGACACATGAAATGTCATATTTGTGATGAAGCTCACTAAAGTATGCACAAACAGAACTAAGAAATTATTTGGAGAAGAAAATTAAAGATAAGGAACAGGAGAAAGAAATTGGCTAGGCAGTTTAGGGTAGTAGGACCCTGAAGATGAACAGGTTTTTTTAATTACTATTATTCTCTTGGCTAAAAGTAGGAAATGTCTTTCAACATATAGATAGAGATCCAGTTTTTCCTTATCCCTTGTTCCCTAAAGTCTAGAAATGCCAGAAGAAGGGTCTAGTTTTCCCTTATCATTTTTCCCTAAAGAAGTTTGTTCCCCTTCCCTAGAAACCAGATGTAAATATGTGACAAAGACAGTTGTCTGGGAAATAGACTGACCAGCTCACCTCCCCCACACACCCTACCACCACCAGACGCCTCACTCCTATAAGAAACCCCAGTCTGAGTCACAATGTGGATTTCCTGCTCCTGACCCCTCCCAACTAAGGAGTTTTCTGCTTTCTTTGATGGTATCACATTTCAGGGAACCCCTTGTATTATACATGGGCTCTGCCTTCTTTTCTTCTCTTAAGATCTATAACAAAATATTTCTCAACTTCAACCTCTGTGGTATTTATGAGAAAAGAACTTGGCGGCTACTGACTCACTAGAAGTTTTATGTGACCATTATCATCTGCCACCCTATTTTCTGAGTTAAAAGCCTAACAAAAAGCCAAAAAAAAAAGCTCCATCACTTTCAAATACATCCAAAGTTGATATCATTTCCACAAAGTTTCATAATTCAAGCCAATTTGTTTCAATAATGCATAGTACATTATGTATCATTTGAATAAATTAAATACCTCAAAAAATTTTAGCAGCATAAGTGATTTAAAAGTTTTACTTTGGTTTTACACTTGATCTTAGCCAAAAGGCCAAGAAACGATTTTACTTTGGTTTTAGTCTGAGAAAACTTTGCAAAAATTTCCCCACATATTCCATGTCCATTTTCCCTGCCCCATCCTTGGCAAATATTAAGCCCAATATGTTTGCTTGAGCATTTTATAATCTAGTGTGACCAAAGAACACCCCCAAATAATGAATTTTAGAGGAAATGAAGAAAGTTCTTGTCATGGTCAGCCACATAATGATGGGATGAACCTCCAAACCAGGCACAGTTGTGGGAGGAAGGTATTTATTAAAGCTACTGATACAGGGGAAATTTCATAATGGCAAAAAAAAAAAAAGGAACCAACCAGAAACTCAGAGCATGTGAGGCCGGAGCAATCCCAAAGGTACCAGGACTTTTGGACAATTTTGCAATTATTAAATAAGCTGTGTTGTGGGGGTGACTTTTGTTCCTTTTGATATCTCTTGATTGATAGTGCTTTTTTTTTTTTTTTGCTTTTTCTGTCTTAGGAACAGGGTAATTGGATTTTCATATTAGCCTATATTTTGCTCCACCTAGCATACTAGAATATTTGAATAGCAGGCAAATCCCACCCCTTAGGTCACTCCTGCTGTTACTCTGTGAGTAGTATAAGAGCCAAACCTGACAGGTTAGGCTCTTACCCTGAAGATCTGACTTCTGACTTACACATCTAGCAGTATAGCAGATAATTAGAAAACCCAAGTAATGAATTAACTGAAGATAAAAAAAAATCTCTACAATTATAAGAAGCACAAAAAGTCAAGACGATATAATTCCACCAAAAAATTATAAATCCGGGCTTGAGAGATGGCTCAGTTTGATTCCTTACTACCACATAAAGTCAGATGCACAAAGTGGTATATGTGTCTGGATTTCATTAGCAATGGCTAGAAGACTTTTTGAACCCATTCTCTCTCTTTCTCTTCTCTGTATGTCTCTTTATATGCAAATCAATTTTTAAAAAAATTATAAATCCATCAGAAATGACTTCCAGTGAGACTGAATTTGATGAATTGCCTCACAAGGAATTCAAAAGAGGGAAAGTGAGACAATATAAGAAAATTTCAACCCAGCGTAGATAAAAGAAACACCCAAAGGTTGTAGCAACCACACAACCAGCCAGAAACAGCTCCAGCTGTGGACAATCACGTCCAGCTATGTCTCTGGTGAAAAATCACCCCTCGCACGGTTCTGGTGGTCAGCTGGGAAGAGCTTCATGCCCACCCCTGTCTGAGACATCATGAGCAGAACTGCAGTGAAGAGATTCACTCACAATGGCCTCACAAAGTCAAAAAGCATAAAAGAAAGGTGATGAAATGGTGCTGCATGTTTGGGGTTGGTGCATATGGGGCACCAGTGTGTTTAAGGATGGGGCACTAAAGGTGGGGGAGGTGCACGTTCAGTTTGGGCCCAGTGTTCTCAGCATAGCAGTGTATCTGGGGACTTTGAACCTTGGGTTGGTAAGTAGCAAGGTGTATTTGCTCCAGGCAGGTGAGGGGTGCTGCACAATTGGGGCTATTGCACTCTAGGCTGGTGAAGAATATGGTGTGTTTGGGGCCTGAGCTTCATGGGGCACAGCATGAGTGAACCTGTGTACTGTACAATGGTGAGAGGACCAATGTATTTCGGGCCCAATGTGTTCCAGGCACCAGCATATCTGGGGCTGTTGAGCTCTAGGCTGGTAAAGAGCACAGTGTATTTGGTGCGTGTGATATAAGGTCACCAGCATATTTGGAGCTGGTGCCACAGACTGGTGAGGGAACCAGTGTGTTTGGGGCCAGTGCACTCCAGGGTGGTGAAGATAGTGGCATGTTTGAGGTCTGTGCTCTAGGGGCAACAATGTATATGAAGCCTGGAAACCCTAGACTGGTGAGGGTCATGGTGTGTGTAGGATTGGGCATGCACTCAAGATGATGAAAGACATAGTGAGCCTGGTAACTGTGCTTCAGGGTGCCAGTGCATTAGGGGTCTATGCACATGAGACTGGAGAAGGACATGATGTGTTTGGGACCTGTGAGCCCACTTCATGCTGCCCACATCCAAACACATCTCTAGTATCAGCAACCAGTCCAGAGTAGCTGGCACACTTGTAACCTACACAACATATGCATCTTTGGATACAATTCTATCCCACACCAATTCAGATCAAACAAAAAAAAAACAGAATACTGATTGAAGAAGTAATTCTATGCCCCACTGTTTCTGTCAGCTTTGTAGTTGCTGCACAGAAAGAACCCAAACAAAAGTGACTTGTGGAGGAATCAGTTTATTTGGCTTACAAACTCAATGGGAGACTCCATCCTGGCAGGGAATATGATGGCATGAGCAGAGGAGTGGACATCACCTCTGCCACAGCACTGGAAACAGCGGAAGGAAGGTGTGCCAAATACTGGCAAGGGGAAGCTGTTTCATAACCCCCAAAAGCTCGCCCCCACAACACAGCTCCATTGAGGTTGTAAAACCCAAACTGCCATCAGCTGAGGATCAATTACCCAGAACACATGCATTTATTTGTGGGGGACACCTAGATCAAACCATGACACCCATCAACATCCTCCCCCTACTGGACCCACCTTCCAATGTTGTCAGAGTGCCTCACTCTTCCCCCAACTAGAAAGCAAAGAGTTAGCTGGCAGGTGTCTGCCACAGGAGGTATCAATGTGAACTCCAGAATCCACTCATCTAGGGAACAGTGGGGGAACACAGGCAAGTTCTGCTGCTCCAGAACCCCCTGAGCCCCAGAGGCAAGACACAGTGGTTGCTACAGCTGAAAGAAATCAATAACCCCAAAAGCAACCTTCATAATAGCCACCAGCCCAGGACTGCTGACACACCTGTAACCTCAACAACAGACACATCAGTGGTTACAATGCTATCACACCTTAATGTGACTCAAATGCAGAACACTCACAGAAGACATTACAAAGGCCAATATTTATTCCCTCCTTGAGAAAATTAGACCTTTATCCCAAGACAGGTAGACCCTAGTACAAAAATGACACAAGACAACAAGCTGAGAGCTCCCCACCAAGGTTGCCTAGTACCACAGTGGAATTTACCACTGGAACTATAAAGGAGACAACACCATTACAATCCCAAAATGAGAGCAACATAACCTCAGGACATAATTGTAAGGAGAATCTAACCAAGATAATGGCTGGGATGGAAGCAAAATTCAACAATTGCATAAATGAAGTAGAGCAAAAACAGGTCATATGGCACACAACTTCACCACCAGGCTTAACTTAATAAAGGAAAATCAGAAGGATATCAAAAGAACGATGAGCAAATTGAAGGTAAGCCAACAGCTAGAGGATTAAACTTGATGAAGACATGAACAAAAGGAAGAATGAATTTTAGGAAGGATTAAGAAAAATCAAACCTTGACCTAAAACTGTAACTCAACAAATAGATGGACATAATGCAGAAAAATGCAACAGAAAACTAAAACCAACCAGAGCTTTTAAAAACCTCTCTAGAATTCCTTTCTACCAGAACTAATCATCTGGAGGGCAGAATCATAGACCTGGACAACAAGACAGAAGAAATTGAGCAACGTTCTGAAAACTTTGATGAGTCAAAAAAAATCATGTGAACCAAAAATGAAGGAGTTATGGGACACTCTAAAACGCCCAAACATCTGGATTATGGGAAACAAAAAGGGGAAGAAATCCAGGCCAAAGTCATAGAGAACATATTCAACAAAATTATTGAAGAAATTTTCCCCAATCTTTCAAATGAGAGGCACATCGGATGCAAGAAGCTTATAGGACATAAGAAGCTTATCGTACACCAAGCACACAGGACAAGAAACCCTCCAAGACACATCATGATTAAAACCCTAACTGTTGAAAGCAAATGGAGAGTGCTAAAAGCAGCAAGAGAGAAGCAACTCATCACATACAAAGGCAATCCCATCAGAGTTACTTCAGATTTTTCATTGGAAATTATGAAAGCCAAAAGAGTGTGGGATGGAGTACTTCAAAGTCTAAAAAACTGTGGCTTCTAACCCAAGCTACTGTACCCAGCAGAAGTTTTCCTCATAAGAGATGGAGAAAGGAAAACATTTGAAGGTAAAAGCCAGCTCTATCATTATATGAACACAAAGCCAAACATACAGAATATACGCCATGAAATAGTCTTCCACACAGAAGAGTCAAGCAACCAACCTCAAGAGCCCACTTGAGGAAGAGCAAGATAATCAATATCAGAGTGGTTATAATAATGAACAATGCATTAATCCCTATAAACCATTCACCATCATAGGGATTAAATCAAATCTCAGTTATGACTTTAAATACTAATGGGCTTAATTCTCCAATAAAGAGAAACATGTTAAGAGTGTGGATGAGAAAAATGGATCATCCATCTACTGCCTTCAAGAAACTGACCTCACCTCAAAAGACAGACAGCAACTCAGGGTAAAAGTTTGGAAAATGATTTTCCAAGAAAATGGAAATAAAAAACAAGTAGGTGTGGCTATATTAATATCTGACAAAACAGACTTTAAACCAACAGTGATTAAAAAGGACAAAGAAGGGCTGGAGAGATGGCTTAGTGGTTAAGGCATTTGCCTCCAGTGCCTAAGGCCCTAGGTTCAATTCCCCAGGTCCTACATAGGCCAGACCCACAAGGTGGTGGCCCTGGTGCGCTCTCTCTCTCTCTCTCTCTCTCTCTCTCTCTCTCTCTCTCTCTCTCTCTGCTTGAAAATGAATAAATAAAATTTAAAAAAGGACAAAGAAGACCATTTCTTCCTCAAGGGAACAATCCAACAAAAGGATATCACTATTATAATGTATATGCACCCAATACAGGTGTACCACATTTCATAAAGCAAAACTTACTTAACAACAAATCAGAAACAAACTCTAACTCCATCATAGTTTAATACCCTACTGCTATTATTAGGTAGATCCTTCAAATAGAAAATCAGCACTGAATCAACAGATCTTAACAACATATTAAAAATGGATCTAATAAATGTCTGCACAACATTCCAGCCCAATTCTATGAAAACATTCTTCTCAGCAGTCCACAGAACCTTCTCCATAAATTACCACATATTAGCACATAAAACATGCCTCTATAAATTCAGGATAATTGATGTAACTCCCTGCATCATGTCAGACCACAATGCCTTGCAGCTAGGAATTAAGAACTACAGAAACAATGGAAACCCCACATACTCCTAGAGACTCAATAATTTGCTATTAAAAATGAATGAGTCATAGAAGAAATCAAAAAGGAAATTGCAAAATTTCTTGAACAAAATGACAATGAAAACACAACATACAAAAACTTATGGGACACAATGAAGGCAACCCTAAGGGGAAAATATATGGTGCTTACTGCCTTCATAACAAAGAGAGATCTCAAAATAATAACCTAACCACCCCACCTAAACATGCAGGAACAACAAGAACAATCCATACCTAAGAGTTCCAGATGGAAAGAAATAATTAAATCAGAGCAAAGATTAATGAATTAGAAACCAAAAAAATTGAGAAAATTGATGATATGAAGAGCTGTTTTTTTTTTTGAAAAAAATAAACAAGATTGATAAACCCATGGTCAATTTGATCAAATGAAAGATGTCTCAAATTAACAAAATTAGAAAAGTGAAAGGTTACAACAGACACCAATGAAATTGGAATAATCACCAGAATACATTTCCAAAACTTCTAATACACAAAAATCAAGAACCTGGAAGAAATTAATGAATGCCTACATACCTTCTACCTACCAAAATTAAATCCAGAGCAAATGAATCTGCTAAAAAAAAATCCCTATCCCATTCATTGAGATTGAAAATGTAATAAAAATACTTCCCCAACAGAAAAAGTCCAGGACTGGATGGATTCTCAGCTGAATTCTACCAAACTTTCATGGTAGAACTGAAACTATATATTTGTCAAGCTTTTCCACATACCTATAGAACAAGAAATGCCTCCAACTACTTCCATGATGCTACTATTACCCTAATACCAAAACCAGAGATATAACAAGAAAGGAAAACTATAGACCTGTATTCCTGATAAACTTAGATGCAAAAATCATTAACAAAATCTTTGCAAGCCAAATTCAGCAACACATCAAAAGCTTTATTTACCTTGAGCAAGTAGGCTTCATCCCAGGGATGCAGAGGTAGTTCACCATATGGAAATCAATCAATGTAATTCACCACATAAATAAACAAACACAAGAACCACATGATCATTTGAATTGACGCAGAGAAGGCCTTAAACAAAATACAGCATGATTTCATGATCACAACACTGGGCATGGAGGGCCTATATCTTAACATATTAAAGGCTACACATAAAATGCCTAAAACCCACATCATACTCAATGTGGCAAGACTCAAGAAATTCCCACTAAGATTGGGAACAAGAAAGGGGTGTCTGTCTCTCAACACTGCTCTTCAAAATAGTGCTTGAAGCAATAAGACAGGAGAAAGACAAAAGGGATACAAATCAGAAAGGAAGACTTCAAACTATCCCTATTTGTTGATAACCTGATCTTATACATAATGGACCCCAAAAAAATCTTACCTTGAAATTCCTAATGGTGATAAATTTCTTCAGCAAAGTTGCAGGATACAAAATTAACACACACACATCTATTTCCTTCCTGTATGCAAATGATAAGCATACAAAAAAGGAATCAGTGAGATTGTCCCATTTTCATAACCATACACAAATTATCAAATACCTAGGAATAACACTATTCAAGGATGTGAAAGAACTATATCATGAAATTTTTAAAACACACAAAGAAATTGATGAGGATATATGAGAACATGAATATGGAATGAACTCACATGCTCTTAAACAGGTTGAATTAATGTTATGAAAATGGCAATTCTACCAAAAGCATTATACAGATTCAAATCATCACCAATAAAAATCCCAGCATCATTCTTTGAAGGATCAAAAAAATCTCAGGATTCACTAGGTATGGCAGAAGGCCTTAGATATGCAAAAATATTCCCACAAAAGAAACACCTCCAGAGGTATCACCATACCTGATCTAAAGCTATATTACCAAGCCATAGTAACAAAAACAGCACAGTACTGGCATAAAAACCCACCAATACACCAATGGAACAGAATTGAAGACCCAGCTCTTAGTTCAAGTAACTTCAGCTACTTGATCTTTGCCAAAGTTGCCAACAATATACATTAGGAAAAAAAAAAACAGCATCTTCAAAAATGGGGCTGGGCAAACTGGATAAATACATGTGAAAAAATGAAACTAGACACACTCCTATCAAAATTTACAAAAGTCAATTCCAAAAGGATGAAAGACCTCAATATAGCACATAAATACTGAAAAACCTCTAATAAAAAATAAGAACTCTCCACTATATAGGAGTGGAGAAAACCTTCCTGAACAAAAAACCCCAGTTGCCCAGGAAATTCAACAATCACTCAACCAATGGGATCTCATAAACCTAAAAAGCTTTTCTACAGACAAACATACCATGCATAGAGCTAACAGACCATCACCAGATTGAGAGAAAATCTTCACCAACTATACCACAGACAAGAGACCTAAGATCTAGAATATAAAAAGAATTCAAAAAATTAAGTAATATAAAAATCAAACAACCACCTCAAAAAATGAGGTGCTGAACTAAATAGGGAATTCAGAAAGGAGAAAATACAAATACTACTACTTTAAAAAATGTTCATCTTCCTCAATCATGAGGGAAATGTAAAACAACTGTGAGATTCCATGGTAGGCCAGATAAAATAGCAATCATTAAAAAATCTGACAACAATAGAAGTTGGTTAGGATGTAGGGGATGGAGGGGGGAAGGAACACTCATCCACTGCTTGTTGGAATGAAAATTTGTATAGCCACTATGAAAATCAGTATGCCAGCTCCTGAAAAGGATAAAATGGTGCTACCAACTGATCCAACTATTCCTCTACTGAGTATCTAACCTAAAGACTCCTCTCTTCAATATAGAGACAGTTGCTCAACCAAGTTTATGTCTGCTCACTTCATAACAGCTAAGAGAACTGGTGTCAACCCAGATGCCCATCACTGGATGAATGGATATCAAAGATGGAATACATACACACAATGGAATTCTACTCAGCAATCAGGAAAAATGGCATAATGAAGTTTTCAGGAAAGAATATGGAGTTGGAACAGATTATACTCAGCAAACTCACACAAGACCAGAAAGACAAACTCCATATAAGCCTTTTCATCTGTGGTTTATAATCAGGTTCAGCTTGAATAGCAAACAAACCTGACATGCAATCTTGGGAGTCAGTTAATTGGGTGAGGAGTTGCGGGGATGGAATGGGAGGGCTAGAGGGAAGCTATACAAAACTAAATCCCAAATTAATTGGTACCATAGAATCTTTACTCTTGGACAGTAGGCTAAAAGATATAAACTTCAAAGGAATAGGGGTTTATCATCTGGGCTGAAGACACCATAGGCTGCTGACTCAAAACATTGAGAGACCTGGCTGCAATCTGGAAGGAAGCCAGTTAACAATGGTTATCCCATATAGTGCTAGAATGTGCTACATGAGTTCCCAAAGGAGACTGGCTGATAATGTTGGGAGAAAGCAGGTGACACTGCTATATGACAGCAACAAGCATGACAAGATGTACACACTTGCAAAATAATGGCACTCAACCTAGGCACATAATCAGGGCTCTCTGATTGGCCAAGAGATCTGCTCAGTGGCAAGGAAACTTTAGCTGGAACTGGGATCCAAACCAAAATCTTATGAAGACCAAAAAATTTAGATTCCAAGGGGAAACTTCCACTAACCATGGGCCTAAAGAGAGGCTATTTCCATTATAATCTCACCAAACTAACAATGGTTTTCTCATTAATCTATGCTGATCTCCCTCTCCATTGGAAAATCTGGCTTTATTTTTCAGAAGGCAGTGAGAACCATGGACAACCCAACTCTACCAACAAGACCAGTAATGATAGCTGAATCCCTGGCTGGAGATGAACCACCCCTAAGGGCCCAGGTGAAACCACAGAGGAAGTGAAGAGATGAGCCTCCACAGTGAGCCTGACAAACTGTGCCAGAGTGATGGAGACAGAACTAGCTTTCAGGCACCCCCACTGAGGAGGAACCTCAATGGAATGCAGGCACTTAAGAGGGAACTGGTGGTACCAACACATGAATTGTACATACTTATGAAAAAATTTGGATTCATATAATAAAGTTCACATTATAACCTGATTGTTCCATAGAAACTTCTTTAAGAACTGTTTCCCCCAGAGGTAGACATTTTACAAGCAAGTTGTACCATGATTTACCTCATATGTTTTAAATGACTCTCTAAAATGTCAGAACCTACTTTCCCTTCATATTCAGCAATTATATCTATGAAATCCCACAGGTGAGGTGCTAATCATATTGTTTTAACACCCACTAAAACAGGAACTTTAATTACATAAATGCTTGGAGGCAGCACCACTTACCATTGCCTCTCATCTTACCAGGACCCATGTTCAATCTTTGATGAAATAATCCTTGGAAGCTTTAAAAACTATTTAAATTTTCCAAATTTTTTTCTTAAATATATATTTATTGTCCAAAATGAGTTACATTATTCAGTGGGCGAACAATGAGTTATTATCCCCAATTCCCCAGTGCCCCCCTCCCCATCACCAACCAGCTGGATATTATCCTCCTTGGGCCGTCTGGATCAGTCCCTGTGGCAGGGGACCCTGGATAGCTTAGTACTTAGCCCGGTCCTCCTGGCCCAAGTGTGTTGATACTGAAGGGTGCCATGCCTGTGGATAATCTCCTCCACCACGGTTCTTACAATCTTTCCGCCCCCTCTTCCGCATAGTTCCCTGAGTCATGGTGGATGAGTATTAAGGCTGCTTTAAGGTTGTGAGTTTTGGGGTCTTTGTGTCGAAGATCATTGGCTTCTGTCTCACTGTCTTATCCTGTGTTGATTTAATGGCTGTGGCTGTGGGCCCCTTGTTCATCCCGTCATTCTCTGCGGGGTTCCATTTGGATCCTCCATGTTATGACTGTGGTGGCTCCTCTCTTGCCAGAATCTCAGCTATCGGCCTACGGTTGGTTGGTAGGGTTAGATGGGCCCCAGCTCTCTCACTGCTTCCTAAAAAATACAAGCACAATCTCCTTCGGAGAGTGTGATCAGTGTAGGTTAACAAATATACACAATTTTGGATTACCAGGATTCTATTTTTAGTACCCTCCCTGTCAGTTGGTCCCATAGTGCATCTTGTCTTGGGAGCCTAAGAGTACGGGATCCGGTGCCTATCACCCTGAATCCCAAGTTCCAGACAAGGGATCCCCCTCACTAAGTGGAAAATTGGCCGAATTTGAAAGCTGTTGATTGTCTCCCCCAGGCCCAGGCTCCTCCTTTGCACAAGTGCTCCTTTCTTGGTTTGCTGTTCTCTCCCAGTAGGGGGAGTGGTCAGCCTACTCATGACCACAGATTGATTTTCGTGTCAGTGGTCTCTGTTTACTCCAGCTGTTATTGATCATTTTCCCTTGGCAGCCTGTGCAGTGCCTTCTAGCACTACACTAACTGCCGTCTGGGGGCTGGATACCATTCCGGACGTTGAAGGGTCTCTCGACGCTGGTCGATGGCATTCTGTGGTTTCTTCAGCAACAGGGTTTTGCCTCAGGCCTAGGGAGGGCACCCAAGACCTTTGATAGAATTCTGTCGTGTTGTTGGAATCTCATGAGTCACTTTGGTCAACATCTCAGTGAGGGAAGGAACCAGTGGATGGAACCAGGGGTTGTCAGGCTGATCTAATTATTCACAGGCTTAGACTCTCTCCCCTACCATTCATGGCCCCTCTTGCCAGATGACGCTCACTACTTACTTAATAGGTTACAATATGATCGGGAGGATTTGTTTTGAAACCTAATATGGTTTATGCTCAAGTTTAAGCCATTCTCCTCCTCCCATCCCTTACCCATCATTCATAATCTCTCACTTCTTAGTATTAGTCTGCATAAAGAACACGGTTATCTTGGTTAAGGACCACATATTAGGGAGAATATGCGGTGTTCGATTCTCTGACCTTTTGAGTGTTCACTTAGTAAGATCTGCTCGAAGTCAGACCATTTTTTCCTAAATTTCGATATATCATTTTTCCTTTCAGCTGAGTAAAATTCCATCGTGTATATATACCACAGTTTCTCTGTCCATTCCTCCATGGATGGGCATTTGGGTTGATTCCAATACTTGGCTATTATGAATTGAGCTGCTATAAATATAGTTGTACAAAAGTTTCTGTGTCGAGATGTGACATCTTGTG
>PVHP010024628.1:0-26267 GCA_004024765.1 Zapus hudsonius | reverse complement strand
TTTATTCATGAGTGTTCAGCCCTGGGACATCTCTATCACACTTCCCAAGGCTCAGGGTCCATTGTGGAAGAGATGGCAGAAAGATTGGAAGAGCCAAAGGAAGGTCAGGACTGTTAAATTGTAAACTTTCAGACATAAAATGGCCTTGATATTCATGACTTCACAGTGCCTGATAAGACCTACACATTATGGGAGGAAAAGATAATGACACACACACACACAAAAAAAGAGACTAATCGAGGGGGGAAAGATATGGGGAGGGTGAAGAGGGAATCATAATGATTATGGTCTATAATTATGGAAGCTCTCAATAAAAAGTTAAACATTTTTATTCATTATTTATGCCAGGGCATCTTACCACTGCAAACAAACTCCAGACACATCTACCACTTTGTGCATCTGGTTTTACGTGGATACTGGGGAATTGAATTTAGGAGGCAGGCTCTGCAAGCAAGTACCTTTACTCTCTGAGCATCTCCTCAGCCCTCTCTCTTTCTTTTTAAGGCAGATTCCTGCTCAGGCTGACTTGGAACTCACTCTAGCTCAAGGCGACCTCAAACTGAATGTGATCCTTCTACATCAACCTCTTGACCCATCTTTTTATCATGCTTTGAGTATTGGACTCATTGTTTCTATGAAAACCACACACCATCCCGTCTTCCCTGGGAGAAGAGAAGAGGCTGGCTGATGAGGGCCGTGGCCCTGGAGAGCAGTGGTTATATGAAGACAGAGGGTCTTAGCCTGTGAGTGAAGGACCACCACAGCCAGCCACTTCCCCTGCTGTGTGCTATTGACATTACTGTAATGTTGCCAAGCCAGAGAGAACTGAGCAGAAACCGGATCTCTATGTCCTAACCTGGTGCCCAATCCCAGAAGCAGATTAACATTTAAACCATATCCTGGGCTGTCAAAACTTGTGGTCATACTTCCCCCTCACCTTCCCAGTTAACGGAATCCCAGTTTTGCTCAGCCATGAGAGCAACCTGCCTAGCTGAGGTGCATCCTTCTCTTGGACCCAGGAAATGAGTCATGCATGAAATGATGGATTTAGTCACTGTGATGGCCATTTGACCAGTAAGTCTACACATGGCTTCTGGAAAGAGTTTTCTACTCTGACAAACACAAGGGGCACTTAACAGGAAGCCCATAATATCTTTAATCAAGCATCTTTAGAAGTTCTTATTTTCTTTTCTTCTCTTTTCTTTTTTTTTTTTTTTTTGAGTGAGAGAGAGAAAGAGAGAGAATGGGCACACCAAAGCCTCCAGCCACTGCAAACAAACACCAGACACATGCGCCACTCAGTGCATCTGGCTTTACGTGGGTACTGGGGAATCGAACCTGGATTGTTAAGCTTTGCAGACAAGTGTCTTAACCACTGAGCTATGTCTCCAGCCCCTAGAAGCTTTTCTTTATAGACACAGTGTCCAGGGCTACTACAGCTGTCTTGTCACCATGAGGGATGACAATATCACACTGAAGGTTACAAAATGAAAGAGAAAAATCTATGGTCCCTGAGAAGATCATCGCATCACTGAACAGCCCGACACAACATACCTGAGGTATGCTTCAGTGATATAAAAACTGCTTCACGGTTTCAGCCACTTTTGGTTTCGCCTCCATGATATGCCACATAGAAAAATAGCTTGAAGCTAATGAATTATGCAAGAACAAAAGAAGCGTGCCTGAACCATAAGACTGTGGCTGTCAAGCCCTGTCTGGTGGGTTTTGCATTGCCTTTGATGGAAATTTACAAACTGGGCAAGCAGCACACAGTCACTGAAGACCTACTGTGTGCTGGGCACTGCTCTGGGCTCAGGGGATGCGAGAGAAAAAGCAGACAAAGCCATTGTGATCATGGAATCATGTTCTGAAAGACATAGTAAGCAAGGGAGTGAAAATATTTGTACCCTACTGTCTGTATATTGGTTTAAATCAGTCCTGCATGTAAACTTCGATTCTGAAATCAGATGGACTTGGATTCGAGTTTCGCCTCTGCCATTCATGGCGGCCTTGGGAAGGTTAAGTTGTCTTTCTGGGTATCAGTGTGCAAGATGATAACATAAGAACTTAGTAGTGTTATTGTGAGAATCCAGCAAGCAAGGAACTTTCTGGAAAGTGCTGCACATAATGCCTGGCACATAGTCTTAAGAGAGTCTTGTTCTCCGCCCAGCAGGAAGGGTTTATCGTTGGTTCTTGGTTCCTTATAGTGCTGGGCATCTCACACTCAGCCCCACTCATGCTAGGCAAGTGCCCCACCACTGAGCGACACGACACCCCCAGCCCTCGATCACCATCTTAATCATGCCTCTGCTGGGTACTGTGGGTGTCACAAGATGCACAAGACTATGGAAGGCAAGAATCTGAAGCTGGAAGTTGGAAAAAAAGTTGGAAGTAAGGGCAGGAGAGATGGCTCACTGGTTAAAGGTGCTTTCTTGCAAGCCTGCCTACCCAGGTTCCATCCCCCAGGACCCATGTAAAGCCAGATGCACAAAGTAGCACATGTGTCTGGATTTTGTATGCAGTAGCAGGAGGCCCTGTATACCTATTTTCTCTCTCCCTCCCTCCCTCCCTCCTCTCTCTCTCAAATAAGTAAATAAAAATCCTTTTAAAAAGTTGGAAGAGCCAGGCATGCCAGGCAGAGGTGGGACTACAGAGTGAGTTCCAGGTCAGCCTGGGCTAGAGCGAGACCCTACTTTGAAAAAAAAAACCCAAACAAAAAAAGTTGGAAGGTAATGAATAGGCAAGAAACCAAAAAATTCTCTGGTAACCTCTCATAGGTTCCTTTCCAAGAGGGCCTCTTCTTCCCCAGTGCAGTGAGCTCTGTGTGTGTGTGTGTGTGTGTGTGTGTGTGTGTGTGTGTGTGTGTGTGTCTTGGTGCTATACACACAGAAACTCCCATGAATGATCTCAGCAAGCCCGAGTCCTTCCCGTCCTCCTCTTCAGCTCTGTAAGTAACTATCAGCTGCATATCTAGCTAATAAAATAAATATAAACATCGACCAGCAGGGTCCTCACACCCACACACTAATCTCGGCTTTAGAAGCACTTCCACCAGAAGTCACACCAGCCCTGGAACATTCTCTCACATTTGGCTACATCTTCCCACAATTGCCTGCACACACTGCCTTTTTATGTGAGCTCCCTCCCTGGGGAAACCTTCAAATCTTAGTGAGATAAGCCTTTCATGAAGGAAAGGGGGGAAACACAGATGGGGAGGGCGGGTGGGAGCAATGAAAAGAGTGTTTGAAGGGGACCTAAAATCGTCTCGTACTGGCCTGCCCTTTGCTTTAATTGTCCCTTATTTGTACATTCTGTGTCCAAAAGAAAACAGCTTTTCATTAATTGGGCGATGGTCCAAGAACTTAGAGCCTGGCATTAATCAGCGGGGCAGCCCTAAGCTTTGAAGTCCAGCAGCCTCTAACCGAGGCCTGATCCAAGTAAGGAGGCTGGGGAGGGGGTGCAGGGTCTCCCCTTCTCTCCATCTTCCATCCGATCTCTCGGTGGAGAGCCTGAGTGGACCCAGGGAAGAGGACAGCGCTGACAAGGTAATGACGAGATAGTTCCATGAGGTCTCACCACCTGAACAGCAAACCTGAATAACCGGGAGGGATGGAAGCCAGCCTGGCAGACTTTCAGTCGTTGCCCGCTGGCTGCCCACGCGGCAGGTTTTTCAGGTCTTTGCTTGCGCGGGCACTCCTGGGCATAAATCAACGTGCTATCAGCACCCACCGCGTCAGCCCAGCTATTTAAGCAGCTGGCTGGCATCAGCAGACCTGGCTTCCCAACCAGCTAGCCTCAGCTCCTCCAGGTAAGCACCTCTCCGCCCTCTGCCTGCAGCGCAGAGAACCCACTAGAGCAGAAGGCTGCGGTTAGGATAGTTCTCTGGCGTTGGAAAGCGGTGGTGGTGAGTGCTTACCACCAAACAGGGAGTGAGAGAATGCCACCGGACATAAGAAAGAAGCCAGGCCCGTTGCAAATTAATAATAATGATAGTAATAATGATAATTGTGCATGGGATTGTGGTGAGGTTGGAACAAGACGGAGAGGCGTGTCAGACTTTGGACCAAGGTGTTTCTTGGCTTTTCTCTCTATTTGCAGAGCCTGTGTAACTGTCATTTATCATTTTCTCATTTAAACGTCAATAATGGATGTTCTACCGCTCAGCTCTTGTATCTAAAGACAGACATAATATTGCTTAAAGTAGATTTGATGGAGGGAGGGAGCTGGCTTGAGCAGAGGCTGGGGACCGAATTGCAGAGCTGCACACTGGGACTTGTTGCCCTCATTTTAAATGTTTACGACAATGAAAACATTGATTGTATGTTGAAAAGAAATCCTTCACTCTGAAGTTTTGAGGAAATGGACTTTTGTGATTTTTTTTTTTTCTGAGCTCAAATGGCGCCCTGGTGGTGTTCAGTGGAAGGAGCGACTTTGGATAAAAGGGGCAACACTACTGCATGGCTCAGATCTCCTGGAGTGGACAGCACCCTGCAGTGCGCTCCCACACAGGGTTAAGGGTGCCCAGGGCAGGCTGGGAGGCTGGAGGTAGGGGATGGGAACGGGCTGCAGACCTGTAAGTGGGCACTGTGTTCATAGAGTGGCATTAATTCCATAGTTCATCTGTTTGGGTTATCCTTCTCTTCTTTCTCCTCCTCTTTCTTCTCTCTCTCTCTCTCTCTCTCTCTCTCTCTCTCTCTCTCTCTCTCTCTCTCTCTCTCTCTCTCTCTCTCTTGCTATGTAATGTTCACTGGCTTGGTACTACTCAGTTTATAACCCTAGCTGATCTCAAACTCATGACAATCCTCCTGCCTCAGCCTCACACGTGCTAAGATGACAGCTTTGTGCCACCACTCCTGACTATTGTGACCATTTTTTATTGTGAAAATTATCAACATGTACGTTTTGCATATGTGCAGTAGTCTGTGGCAATTATAACCGCAACAAACAATACTTTAATAATGTAACTGTATAAGTCAGACAATGCAGCATGACATTAAAAGTTACGTAATTTTGGAAAAACTTAAACTTAAGAATGAAGTGCCAGAGACAAGACAGGCAAGGTCACAGACTTTTTAGGACTGGGAGGGTCCCTGGACATCATCTAATCCGGGGTTGTTAGACTGGAAAGAACTTTCTGAAAACTCCAGTGATTGGGCCCCGCCCCAGGTTGACTGAATCAGACTCAGTGGTACCCCTGACCTTGGTATTTAAAGTTCCCCACCCAGCTGACTCTAACATCCAGGGACAAGACCAGTGAAACTCAAACCCTTCACTTGACAAGGTGAGGATAGTCAGGTCCAGAGGGTGGGGTGACCAGCACCTCCCAGGGAAAAATAAGGCCAAGGGAGTAAAGCTGCAGGAGCTTAGAGGCTAGCAAGAGGCCACCTAGGGTCCTCAAAGCCACACTCAGCTCCATGAGGAGAGAATTCTAGGAACCCAGAGAGCTCCTGGCTTCCAGCTGCAGAAATTCCAGTCTCAAAGGTGCATTGTTGAAGGAAGGAGATGCTGGCTTGGGAGGAAGAGGATATGACCAGATGTTTGCAAACCAAAGTTTCCTTTTGTTTCCTGAATAATACCTGGTGCAAGCAAGAGGATTGTGGTTATTATGATACTGAAGACTCCGTGTTCTGTTCTGAGGCAGCGGAGGGCCAGCCAAATGCTTCCTTCTCTGGGATGAGTCTCTCTGTGAACATAGGGTCTTTTAATTAAGGTTTCACACTGGCCCTGGGCAAAAACACAAGTAGGTGACATTTGTCTGTGACTTCTGCCCGACTTGTCTGTCTCTCGCCTCCTCCTCTCACCTGTGCAAGTGCAGGTGCTGGTGTGGGGGTGGACCATGGCCCTCACTGGCCTTGCCCTGACCAGCTGGACACATTTTTGATGGTTTACTAACACCCCTTTAATCCAAATGTGCCATTTCCAAAGCTTCATTCTCTCTGAGCGTGGCTTACCCATTTTTGTAAAGCCAATTAAAGCTGTGTTGTTAGTTGACAGTAATTGTTTAATGAGCTGTGTCTTTCCTTGAGTTATTAAATATTCCTAAAGATAACATATCAGGGAATTCTTTGAAATATATTGTTTGTTTGTTTGTAACAAGTTTTCATATAGCCAAGGCTGGCCTTGAACTTCTGATTCTCCTGTTTCCAACTCCTGAGTGCTAGGATTTCAGGCATGTACCATCATGCTAACTTTGAAATGTTACATAAATATAATTACCATTTGAATTTTAACACAAGCAATTAAGAGAGACAGTTTTAGGTGGAAATATATAATCCTGCTCGTAATAATTTCAAAGAACTTGCTGAGAGAAAATTTACCAAGATTACAGGATTATCAGTGGAATTCCTCAAATTACATCCTGTAGGCTATGACTGGACCCTGCTAAATGACTTTTTCTAGTAAAATGCTTTTGTTTTATAAAACTTTTAGTGTATTTATTTGCAAGGAAAGAGAGAGAGAGAGAGGGAGAGAGAGAGAGAATGGGCATGCCAGGGCCTCTAGCCACTTTATGCATCTGGCTTTACATGGGTTCTGGGGAATTGAACCTGGGTCAGTAGGCTTTACAGGCAAGTGCCTTAACCACTGAGCCATCTCTCCAGCCCCAATATTTTATTTTTGAGTCAGAGTCTTCCTCTGTAGCCCAAGCTGGCTTCAAACTTTTGGAAATTCAACTGCCTTAGTCTCCCAAGTGCTGGAATTACAGGCATGAGTCACCACATCCAGCTTATTAAATGCATTTGCATTCATTGAAGGAACCTATGTTTCATTTAAACATTTGTACAGTGGAGACAAAATGTCGAGAAATTTTGTTCATTGGGCTATTTATTTGCTGGCATACTGTGTATACATGTGTGTGTGCAGGTGTGTGCAAAGGCCTGAAGAGGTGATGAACTCACATATAAAACATGCATATGACATATACCACACACACACACACACACACACACACACACACACACACAATTTCTTAAAGTCCAGCCCACCCTTCTCGATCGAACTTTGCCTTATTTCCCTAAGTCTCTCATTGAAGCTGGAGCTCCCAGTTTTTCAATTAGACTGGCTGACCAGGGATCTGCTCCCTTCAGAGTTGGGGTTACCGGCTTTTTATGTATGTGCTGAGGCTCGAACTCAGGACCTTATGCTCACTCAGCAAACACTCTTACCCACTGAGCCATGTTCCCAGCTGTTTTCTTCTCTGGAACAGGAGGCAAGTACAGCAGAGCTTCTTACCGAACCTCAGTGACAAGAGCCTCCTTCCTTGGGGACCCTGTCTTGTAAGCCCAGCACCCACTACCTCCTCCTCAGTGCCTGTGTCTCGACACCCATGACAGCCCTTTGGTTCCAGTTTTGGAAAGCCAACCCCTTCAGCATTTGTGCTCCTGTCCCTGAAGAGTGTAATTGCACAGCTGGAGGGAATAGCGATGAGCACAGCCGGATGGGGACCAGGAACAGAGGTGACTGTGAGCTCCCTCTTGAGCCCCTGGAGCTGCTGCTGGAGCTCCCAGGAAGGACTTGTCCATGGACTTCAGGGCAGCCGCCCACACAGGGTCACGACTGCACTCCCAAAGCCAGAAGCTACTTCCTTGCCATTCAGGGTTTCATCCAAACATCTTCTAGACAAGGGATGGGTTTACACAGCTGGGGAAGTGACAGAACTTCTTCCTTCCTTGGAACAGTCAGTTCCCCTTCTTTCGTTTTTATTAAGTAGAAACTTTGTACATATAATTCATGTTTTGGTACCACCGTTTCCCTCCTCCCTGCCCCCATTCCACTGAGGGCCTTCGTCAGTGGGATTGCTGGAATGATCCATGGGATAGAGGGCTAGGAGTTGTGTGAATGCAGTTACTGTGGGGGGGGATTCTCTTCTTATTTCTAATTTTTCTATGTAGAATAGCTTAATTCAAAGGTCAGTGGACTTTTTTAAAGGTGTGTGTGAGGTGTGTGTGCATATGCATGTTTTATGTGTGAGTACACATGTGTGAGCTGGTGGTGGTGTGTGCTACCACACCCACAGTTTTGACTTTTAATCTGTTGTTGCTGTGAGTTTTGTTGTGTTTGTTTTTGTTTGTTTTGGGTTTTTTTTTGGGGGGGGTCAAGGTAGGGTCTCTCTCTAGCCCAGGCTGACTTTGAACTCACAGAGATCCTCCTACCTCTGCCTCCAGAGTGCTGGGATTAAAGGCATGGTGCCACCATACCTGGCTAGACTTTTGCTGTTGAAGGCTGTGCTGTGTCACCTGAATTTTGAGCACTGAGGAGTTCCTCGGGCTTCTAGAATGCAGAGTAAAAGGGGACAGTGACAGGAGAAATGTGACTTGTTGCCTGGAGGGGTGTGTAGAGCACCAACACACCCAGTTAAAAACCAGCACCCAAGAACCCCCAGAGCAGCTCCTGGTTCACAGACCACACACAGCCTGCCAAGACATGTGGGGTGGGGAACAGGCTTGGTACGGGGTGCAAAGAACCCAAACCCTGAAGATAGGAGGCTTCTGTGTCCTGGAGCCCCTCTGGGGTTGGGGGACATGCCCCTGCTGTCCCCCTGGCCGTGCTCATTGAGATGGACCCCTGTCAGTCCAATAGTGTTGATATCAGACACATGTGGAGTTTGGGGTGAGTGAGGTGTAGCCAGGCAGGTGCAGGTAAGGCTGCTCTGCCCCTCTTAGTTGCTGGGAGCTGACTCCATTTATCCTCAGCGGGAGGCTGAGCAGTTTGCCACAGACACCAGCTTAGGCTCATCCTGTCAGAAGACAGCTCAGCCTGGGGAGAAGAACATAGGAGCCTGGGTCTGATCTTTTCAGCTGCAACGAAAATTTTAAAATATTCTTATTTGCAAGCAGAGAGAGAAGAGATGATAGGTGTGCCAGGGCCTCCAGCCACTGCAAAGGAATTCCAGATGCATGTACCACTTTGTGCATCTGGGTTTACATGGGTACTGGGGAATCAAACTTGGGTTGTTAGGCTTTGCAAGCAAGCACCTTAACTGCCCATGCAATGCAATTTTAAGGCAGGAGAGAGTCCCAAAGATTAGTTGCCCCAGTGGAATGATTAATTGAATCACTCTCACTGTCAAAAATACTTGGCCAGAGCAATAAGCTATTTGGTCACTACTGAGTACCATCCAGGAAGGGTGAAAAGAGCAAATAAAATGAATGAAATTTTACTTGAAGTTTTAGCATTCAGCTGAGCAGGCTCAGGGACCCAGAGCTCCCCACACGTCTGTCGATGTGGCTTCTATGCCTAGGTCCTTACTCACCCTGTCATTCAGGTCCCCTGAAGGAAGCCTTGTACTCATACTGCCCAGACCGAGAACTGGCTATTGGCATCACTTCATTAGAACAAAGTTCAGAATACGTGTAGTGGGTTTAAAAATTCATTTCCTACAATGTCAAGTTACTTGGTTTGCTTTAGGAAGTTACTAGCTGCTTATCGCCATGTAGGTAATAGCAGAAGCTCTCCCCAAAATAAGGAAGTTAATTTTTATCCATCCCCATGTTTCTTATCATTTGCTCCTGGTGGTTTGGATAAAATTTGACCAAATATGAAAACCTTGTCAGTTTGTTTCTAAATAAACTATGCCAAAAACAAACAACAACAACAAAAAGAAACTGAGGCAGACACTGCTTACTTTTAAGTTTGGAGACTATCAAGCAGGAAGCTAATGATAGTCAATCTAGTCACTGGATCTAGAAAGATCTAGATAGAAATTTCCTGGAATTCTTAAGTCCCTGACATGTGCTCACATAGTGTAGTCTTTGTTGATGAATTGTGTGTCCTTCTTATGTGGCTTCTCCCTAAGGAGTCTTCCTGAGTACTTATGTCCCGTCATCCCTGGCCAAAATTCTAGACTACCAGTGCCCAGAAGTGAATCTGTTTATTACAAACTTCAGTTGACTAACCAATGCTGGGAGTGTCCCTCACTTTCTTAAGTACTCCTCACATTCCCAGGCCCTGGGAAGTGGCTGGACTAGGCGTCCCTAAGCAGAGGGGAAGGGGCCAGAAGGCCCTCCCCATCCAGGCAAGGCGAGTCCTTGGCATCGGCTCAGAGGAGCTCTTAGATGACTCAACAAGTCAGATCTGTGAGCAGCAGCAAAGAGACCTGCACTATTTAACTTAGCCAAGAGAAGGAAAAAAAAAAAAAAAACATTTAACAATGATGTGTGGAAACTAACACCAGTCACTCACCTTGCCCTTTAAAGAGAAAGCCACACCCAGGGATAGGTATGAGAGGCATCGCAATGCAGATTATGTGCCATGAAGTATGCCCTTGTTATGCACAGGGACATGGGGAACAGTTACACAGGCAGGATCTGGAAGGCGGCTGTCCACTGGTCTTCCAGTTGTTTGTGTATTTGTCTGTGTTGGTCTCATGATCATTAGATCAGGCACAAAAGGCCCTTTCTTAGGTTTTAGAGCTCATCTCTTCTCCCACTGTTTCTCCTAGTTCTTCTCATTGTTTTTTCCTACCTTTTTGTTTCACTCAAAACTGTATTTATTTATGAGAGAGAGACAGAGAGGCATGCTAGGGCCTCTACACTGCAAATGAGCTCCACTCTGTGCTTCTGGCACCTGAAATGACATGGGTACTGGGAAATTGAACCCAGGCCAGTAGGCTTTGCAAGCAAGTGCCTTTAACTACTGAACCATCTCTCCAGCCCTCAAAGCTGTATTTTTGAAATCTATATATTCTTGGCGCTTCGGTGGCACCATCCATTAGTGTGTAGTACTGATGAGTTTCTTTTCTCCTTCCTTCCTTTCTTCCTTTATTTCAAGACAGAATATCACTATGTATCCCAGGCTGCTCTTGAACTCATGATCATCCTGCCTAGGACTCACAAGTCTTAGGATTATAGGCATACACCACACCTAGCCTATTGTCATTTCTAAGTCTTTAGTTGTAGCTGCTTATTTAATACTGTGTATGTACGGCACTTAGCGATGGAATCTTCTAGTGTTAGACATCTCTGTGGCCTCCAATTCTCACCGAGGATGTTGTAACGAACATCCTCTAACATAAATTCAACCACTTTTTAGATTTGGCTGTTTGGAGACTGGGGAGGGCACAGCATGGCTTAGATGCCCTGTGTTTTCTTAAGCAGTGTGGGATCTGGAGTCTGGAGCAGTGTGGGATCAGATGAGAAATGGTAACATGGTGCCATAAGTTCTGGATTAGTATCTCACAAACATGTGAGAGCTTTTCTGAATTCCTTAGACCTTAGTATTGTTAAAATATTTTCAAACATTTATTTATTTGAGAAAGAGAGAGAGAGAAAGAAAATGGACGTGCCAGGACTTCCTGCCCACAAATGAACTCCAGACATCTTCACGCCATCTGGATTTACATGGGTACTGAGGAACTGAACCTGGGCTGTCAGGCTTTGCAAGCAAGTGCCTTTAACCACCAAATCATCTCTCCAGCCCAATTCCTTAGTATTTTCATTTTTTAAAAACTGAGTAATGAAAATTTTTCAGAAACTTAGACAGTGTAATTAATATTCAGTGATGTCCCCTTCTCAATGTCATCTTCTTAAACTTGGATTCGCATTGCATGTTTCCATATTGGTCATTGGTTACCTGGGCAAAGCAAATGAAATGTTCTGAGAAATCATATTACCCTTGAGGCTGAGGGAAACATTTTTAACTCACCTGCCATTTAATGATTGCAAAACCCGATGTCATTCAGTTACCCACATTCTATCTTGAGTCATTGGGAAAGCTGGCTTAGCACCTTTGGTGTTTATAATTTACCACTATTCATAGACACAGTCCATCTCATTGAATTCTACATCGGCACTGTAAGATAGGTGGGCGGGTAACATGGAAGGAAAGGAAATGGAGGTCCTTGGTTGGAGAGATGGCTCGGTGATTGAAGGGGCTAGCTTGTAAAGCCTGACAGCCTGGGTTCCATTCCCTAGTACCCACGTAAGCCAGATGCACAAAATGGCACATACATCTGGAGTTCATTTGCAGTGGCAAGAGACCCTGACATGCCTATTCTCTATCTCCCTCCCCCTCTATGCCTGCAAATAAATGTTTCTTTAACCAAAAAAAGTGGAGGTTCAAGCCAATTGTGTGATGCCCAGCGTTACAGGGGAACTGAATTACAGAGCCAAGACAGGTTTTCTGGAGCTCCTGCAACATGTCTGACATGTAAGGAAACAGCCTTCCACTGTAGGCTCAGTGCTCTGCCTCAGACAGAACTTTCTAGTGTATCTATCCTCTTGAACTTTTGTCTGATGTGAACCAGTAGGCTAAAGCTTTGCACCTGCTGTTTGTCCTACTAGCTGAACACCTGTTCATAAAATCAGCTCAACTGGGAGCGCAAGAGGTCATATTGCTGAGTGTCCTGGCAACCAGCAGCCTGGGCAGCTGGACTTTGGTATAATTTGGAACTGTGCAAGGTGCCAGTGGTGCGGCACTTTATTCATTATCTAATCACCGTCATAAAGTAAGGATGGTAGTTGGGTCGTAAAAGACAAGCGTTGATTAAAGAATATTAGGGCAAAGTGATAATTCCATTTTTCCAAAGAGTCTTCTCTGGACTTTTCCAAATTCACAAATCATCTGAAGAAGTTGTGCCTGCTTGCTTTAGGCCTAGAGACCAGCAGACATCCCAAGGCCCAAGTACCTGGTGATCACACCTGTGCCGTCTCAAAGGCCCCCAACTATGGTTTCTGACCATAGAAGTTGGTCTATGCAAAAATACTGTGCAACCAAGCATAAAGTCTCAAAAAAAAGGCACAATCACACCCACAGAATTATAAAAGCTTGGCCATTTATAGAGTAAAGCAGTGGGAATGAACACATTTTCAGAAAGAAATTATATATTTTTTAAAATTATTTATTTGGCAAAGAAAGAGGATGGGTTCACCAGAGCCCCCTGCCTCTGCAAACAAACTCCAGATGCATGTGTCACTTTGTTCATCTGGCTTTACATGGGTACTGGGGAATCAAACCCCGGGCTGGCAGGCTTTGCAAGCAAGCACCTTTAACCTCTGCGCCATCTCCACAGCCACAGCAGAATTAATATTTTTAATATTAGGCTAATTATGATTCTTAATTATCTGTGTATAGGGTATTTTTATTAGATTTTTAAAAAATATTACACTGGTGTCTTTCTTTTGGTAGTTTCGTACATGTATATAGTATATTTTGATATAATCCTCATTCATTCCTCCCTCTCATCCCCTTCCCACTCCAGATAATTCTTCCCAACCAATCCCCTTCCTCCTTTCATGTCATGTGTGTACGTGTGTTTGTGTGTGTGTGTGTGTGTGTCCTTCTGTGTTTAATTAGGGTCACTTGCATGAGCCTAGGTGAGGGGTTATTTCCTGGAGTATGAGTAGCTTACCAGTGACTACACGGGTGAAGGAAATGTCTCTCCTTCTCCAAACAACCATTAATTAACTGCAAACATTTCTCCAAGGAGGAGCAGGGCCTCATGAGCCCGCCATGATGGGATGCTGACAGGTTCATTCTTGTGCAGGAAACTACAGCAGCTGTGGGTTTGTGAGTGTTCAGAACACAGAATTCAACAGTGCTCCTCCCCTCCTCTGACTCTTGTATTCTTTCTGCCCCCATTTCCACAAGGGTCCCTGAGTCTTGGTGGTTTAGATGTCCCATTATGGCTGCGACACTTATTCTCAGGACTTTGGGCAACTGGGCATCTCTAAATTCATCTCTCTCCACTGGGAGAAGCAACTTCTGCGATCAAGGCTGAGAACAGCATTAATCTACGGAATAAGCATATTTAGAAGGCAGTTTGACAACCTGTCCTTGTAGCATAGCCAGTGAGGTATGTTGACCCTAGGTCAGGGCCTATGACCTTCCCGGCTTTTGACCAGGTTTACAGTCAATACAGGCATTGATTCTGTCCTATGGGGCAGACCTCAAATCTAAATCAGAAAGCAGCTGTTGGGCTGGAGAGATGGCTCAGCAATTAAGGCATTTGCCTGCAAAACCTAACGACCCAGGTTTGATTCCCTAGTGCCCACATAAAACCAGATGCACAAAGTGGCACGTGCATCTGGGGTTTGTTTGCAGTGGCTGGAGGCCCTAGCATGCCCATTCTCTGTCACTCTTCTCTGTATCTCTCTCTGCTTACAAATAAATAAATAAAAATATTTTCTTAAAAAGGCAGTTATTTACCCCCATAACAGTCATGCCACTCCTGCACCAGTGTACACATCTTGCCTGCCAGACTCATTTTTATAATAGCATTTAAATTTTTGAGCATGTTCCTCTTTTGTGAGACAAACATATCTCTTTACCCCTAAGGCTATTGATCTAATTAATCTAATGAATACTTCTAAGCAAAAAAAAATAATTAGGAAGTTAAATGGGTAACTAAAAGTTAATGGTATAATGCAAAACATAAAAAAGACTATTTGTTAGCTGCCCTTTTGGTTTATTTATGCCAATTTTTCTAAAAACTATAGGAAGTTGATCTTGTTTTTTGCTTCTAAGCTTGGTCACACAAATTTCTTTTACCTTTACTGATGCTCTTTAGGAAATGCTTAAAGTTCCCCTGTGGCAGATATCTATTTATTTTTATTTATTATTTATTTATTTATTTATTTGAGTAGGATCTTACTGTATCTCAAATTGACCTAGAAATCACTCCATAGCCCAGTCTGGCCTTGAACTCACTGTGATCCTCCCACCCCAGCCTCCCCAGGGCTAGAATTATAGACGTGAGCCATGGCACCTGACTTATTTGTCTAATTTCCCAATAGCTCATTAAACATTTTCAAAAATGAAATTGGATCATTCAGTGAACTTCACACATCTCAGCCTTCCTTCATCATGTCGTTCAAAGAGCCCTAAACACATGGCTGGCCCAGAGATTTCTCTAGAATTCTCCAGGACAAACTATTTTCATTCCTCTGTTTATATTTGGTCACAGGACTGAATTCTGTTTGAGATGGAATGGATATTCACACTTACTAAGCATTAGCATGATTGTGCTAACAGTCCCAGAGTAGACAGACGCCCAACTGGTACTTCTCCTACCAGTCAAATTTCTAGCCTAGGCATTCAATCTGAAAAAACAACAACAACAACAAAAAAAATGAAAGGTCAGGAAATGTGACATTGTCATATAGCCTCCTGCCTGTAACCACAGAGCTTCAGTGTTGTGCTTCCTTAAGAGTCAAAGACAGCTTCCTCCTCATTAGTGTGGCTAAGGGGACACTGTTCTGTCCTCATCCAAATAGCAGCAGAAACATGCAAGTCCCACAAGCGAACATCTACTGTCCCCATACCTAAGTGAGGCATTTTACAGATAATACAGGGGCCAGATGTACAGGTTTCTCTGGGGTCCCCCGTGTGCCTGCTGTACAGGTGTGTGTGCTTAGTAAAGGGGTTCCTTTTACTTATAAGAGTTCTATCTTTTCTTTTTTGTCTTTCTTACTATTTGCTTTTACTTTATGGGGGTTCTATCTTAAATGGCAAATTATACGGCTGCCTTAACTTGACAGGCTGACTACTGAAAGCAGCTTGGTTCAGAAGGTCTCACAGCTCTGCAGTGTCCTTTGAAGTAGGAACTTAGCACCAAGTATTCGGCAAATCAAGGACAACGCTCAGACTAGGCCTCTGCACTCCTCCCTTCTTGGCGTAGTGACATCAGTAAGACCATGGTCATTTACAACTTTGAACACTCTTGTTCTGAGTTGCTTCTAGATCAATTTCACTGAATCAGGACTGGAGTGAACAGGCAAGGAGGGAAGTTTGTGGAAACATTTTGCTGAGAAGAGAACTAAGTTTCAAATAAGCTACAGGATACAGTCAAGTTCATGTGACGGCAAGTGGAGGAGTTCAGATGGAATTCATCTCTTTCTCCCTGCCAGTGCTCTGCCTATCACTCCACACCAGCTAGGGTTTAAGGGCTGAAGAGGTGGCTTAGCCATTAATGTGCTTGCCTGCAAAGCTTAACGATCCAGGTTGGATTCCCCAGTACTCACATAAAACCAGATGCACAAAGTGGCGCATGCATCTGGAATTCGTTTGCAGTGGCCGAAGGCCCTGGCGTGCCTATTCTCTCTCTATCTCTCTCTTTCTCTGTCCTTGCAAATAAATAAATAAATAAAATATTTTAAAGGGTTTAAAACATATCCCATCCAGATAATATTCCTAATCTACCCAATCTGGGCGTCTACCATTCTCTCTGGAATTGATGCTACACACTCTTCTAGATGCTGTAAACTCTGACCTTACCACCTGGTGGCTGGAGAAAAGTGACACACAAAATCTACCCAAGGCCCCCAAAAGTGCCTTCTTTTGGGGGCCTTGGGTAGAAGGATGAGGAGGAAAGAAAAATGCAAAGCAACTCCCTTTCTTTCTTGCCCACAGTTAATGCCATCATTAATCCTATCTCAGGCAACTCTCATCTCACCTCGACATGCAAGCTTCCCTCTGTCCCTCCATGACACAAGTACAGCTTTAATTATTAAGGCTAGAAAAATAGTTCAGTGGTTAAGGCACTTGCCTGCAAAGCCTAAGAACCCAGGTTTATTCCCCAGTACCCACCTAAAGCCAGATGCACAAGGTGGCTTAGGCATCAGAGGTAAGAGGATCATAGTGAGTTTGAGACCACCCTGAGACCACATAGTGAATTCTACGTAAGCCTGGGCTAGAGACAGACTCTACCTCAAAAAAATCTAAAGAGAGAGAGAGAGAGAGACTTCAGCAAATCAGCCTGTTTGCAACATGAGGTCTCCTACAAGATTATGGAACTGAGATAATTCTTTCTTTACCCATTTATTTCCAAGAAGGTAGACTAAGTATTCTATTTTTCACAGCATGAACAAAGGCGCCTAAGTCTTCATTATAATCTTTCACTATTTCCTCATGTTTCACAAATAAGATTAAAACAGTGGGAGTTGGGCTCTCAATGAATAGAACAGTGTGTGTGGGTGAAGAATTGTGGGCTGGAGAGATGAGTCATTGGTTAAAAGCACTTGTCCACAAAGCCTCCAAGCCTGGGTTCGATTCCCCAGGTACCCATGTAAAGCCAGATGCACAAAGTGGCACATGTGTCTGGAGATTGTAGAGGCAGGAGTCCCTGGTGTGCACATGTTCTCTCTGTCTGTCTGTCTGTCTGTCTAAATAAATATTTTCTTTAAAAAGAATTGTATGCTCAGGATTAGCTAATGATTGACTCATTGCTGGACGTCATCCCCATACACTGCCCTCCAGAAGTGGGTTTAGAAAATCAAGATTACTGTGACATTCCAACAAAAGTTTCCCGAGTTCCTTAGTGGACGTGGTCCAGAGGTGGCAGGGGGAGAGCCCCAGCTGCTGGGGAAGGAGGGATCCTTCTCCTGAGTTCTGTTGGGTGCTGCAACATGCTCTCATTTGCACACATGATTCTGTCGTGACACCTTTCGGTTATATCTGCAATGTGAGGACGAAAAGACAGCCTGGCTGGTGGTGCGGATGGTATTATGGTTGTATCCAATGGTCTGGATCAGAGCCATGTCTGGTCACCAAAGCTGAAAATCATGCCACAGAGACCCAGGGCACTGCCTCACTTGTGACCCCTGGCTTTTTTTGTTGTTTTGTTTTGTTTGTTTTGTTTTTTGAGGTAGGGTCTCACTAGCCCAGGCTGACCTGGAATTCACTATGTAGTCTCAGGGTGGCCTTGAACTCACAGTGATCCTCCCAAGTGTGCTGGGATTAAAGGCGGGCGTGGTGGCTTTTTTTGTATTTTCAAGGCAGAGTCTCATTCTAAGCTAGGCTGACCTGGAACTGACTCTGTAGTCTCAGGCTGGTCTCATGGCGATCCTCCCATCTCTGCCTCCCAAGTGTAAGCCACCACGCCCCGATTCCTATCCTTATTGTAAAAACCAACAAGGATCTTGTGCAGACTTCTTTACTCGGTACGAAGAGGAATTGTGGTGCGCTGGTTAAGATGTGGATGAAGAAGTCAGACTGTCAGGTGTCATGGGCTTGAATCTCTGTCACTTACTAGGTCAGTGATTTGGGAACAGTTACAGAAAGACATGTAGGCTTCTATCAGCATCAGTAAATGAAGTGTCCATCACAGTGTTCTTGTGTCTCTGATGACTAAGTCTTTGGGCCTGTGCCTGACACATAGTAATCACTTTAAAAATATGTCGGCCCAGTGTTATAAAGCAGGGGTGAAATCTCAGTATGGGACTCAACTCAATGACATTCCAGGCATTGAAGATGTAAAGACATCACAAATTTAGAGCTGGGTGTGATGGCACATGCCTGTAATCCCATCACTGGGGAGGCTGAGGCAGAGGGAACAGGAGTTCAAAGCCAGCCTGAGTTACATGAGACCCTGTCTCAAAACACCAGAAAGATAACAAGAGCTAGATAATTATTCCTTCCAACCATATACTTTGGCTACTGCCACCTGGTGAGGACACAGAACAAGCTTTGTTTGCTTGATTTTGTTGAGCCAAGGTCTGGCTAAGTGATCTAGGCTTGCCTTGAACTCACAATACTGGTACTGGTATTACAGGCATGCCCAACTATAAATCACATTCTAGACCACAACATGACAAATGCCATTAAGTACATTCTTTTCAACAGACACCTACTGAGCAATTATTAAAAATTTAAATTTAAATTTTTAAACTTTTTATTGCCAACTTCCATAAATATAGACAACATACCATGATCATAATCCCCTCCAAACACTTCCCTTTCCCCCCCAAATCCTCCTCCACTGAATATCTCCTTTCTAGCTAGTCTCTCTTCTATTTTGTATTTCTTTCTCCTCTTCCTCTTCTTCCTCCTCCTCCTCCTCCTGTTCTTCTTTTTGGTTTTTCTAGGTAGGGGCTCCCTCTAGCCCAGGCTGACCTGGAAGGGTGACCTCAAACTCACAGTAATCCTCCTGCCTCCCGAGTGCTGGGACTAAAGGCCTGCGCCACCATGCCCGGCTTTTTTCTTTCTGCCACCTCTTCTGCAATGAATGCTCCCTGAACCTTGGAGGGTGCGATAGAGATGTCTCACTTAGTGCCGAACATTCCAGTGTCACTTCTCAGCACTATGGTGACTTTTGAGTCACTCCCATGGTCACTCCATCTGAAAAGAGAAGTTTCTCTAACCAAAAGTGAGAGTAGCATTAACATATGTGCATAAACATACATGTCTAGAGGGCAGTATGGTGGGCATAGTATATGCATTTAGCCAACTCTCCCCCAAAAAACTCAATAGTTGTTATTCCCTTAGGAAGTGCCAGGTTCTCTGACTGAATGCTGGGCAGTGAAATGTATTAGAGATGACACATCCCCTATAGAAAAATATAAAATTAATTGGGGAAGCCAGGCTCATGGCCACATTATGTCAAAGCAATTTTTCTAATTTCATTCTTTTCAAAGGCCATGATAACCTTGAAAAATCTACTCACCAGCTGGTAGAACATTTATTCCTGATCCTATTGTCTTCCTCACTACCCTTCCTCTGCCCTATTAACATTTTCTTATTAGTAGAAGAGTTAAAAGGAGAAATGAGGAAGTGGTGGTAAGGAATGAGCAGAAAAATCATTCTTGTAGTCAAAATAGCAACAATTGGTATAATGCATAGTGTGCAGAAGACATGTTAAAGATGTGGCGTCCCTTACCTCATCAGTCCTGACCAGTTCTGTGCAGGCAGGCACGTGCCTTGTAATAAAATAACATCTACAGCACTTGTGATTGATTAACTGATTTTGAGACAGGACTCCAGCCCAGCTGGCCTTGAACGTCCTGTGTAGCTGAAGATGATCTTAAACTTCTGATCCCCCTGACTCTACTTCTTAAATGCTGAATGTTAGAATGACACCACCTCACCCAGTTCATGTGGTGTTGGGAATTGAACCCAGGGCCTCCTACATGCCAAGCCAGCACTCCACCAACTGAGCTACATCCCCAGCATTTGGTTCTTAAAGAAAGGTTATAATTTCAACCACTGGGTTTTAGCATTCCAGAAAGATTAAAAAGGGGTTTATAACCCAGCAAAAGTGAAACTTACAAACAATTCTTATCAGGTGGCCAACCAGTTCTTAATTCTAAACTATTGAAAGAACGGTAATGAAGTCCATCAGCTAGCAAGCACCACGGCACAGTTTTCAGGCAAGTTCCCGCCCTCATGTCGTAAGAGCCTTACAGCTCAGATGTGTATGATTATATCCCTCTTCACGTGAGAAAACAAGATTGTTGCGGTGGGAGGATTGAAAGGATTAGTACGGGGATTTTTAATGATTTGACCTTTTTACTGTAATAACTCATTTAATTTTGTTAATTCTTCCGCTTTTAAAAATATATTTATTTATTTATTTATTTGTAAGCAGAGAGAGACAGGAGACAGAGAGAAAGGAGAGAGAGAGAGAGAGAGAGAGAGAGAACACTAGGGCCTCAAGCCATTGCAAACAATCTCCAGATGCTTGTGCCACTTTGTACATCTGGCTTTTACGTGGATACTGGGGAATCAGACCCCAATCAGTAGACTTTGCAGGCAAGCATCTTAACTGCTGAGCCATCTCTCCAGTCCTCTTCTATGTTTCTTTAAGAACAACAGGGTTTCTTTTTAAGTTTTTATTTATTTGCAAGGAGAAAAAGAGAGAGAAAGTATTAATGGGTGCTCCAGGGCCTCCTGTGCTCTAGAGTTCTCTCTTTTTTTTCTCTCTCTCTCCCTCACAAAGAAAGAGAGAAAGGAAAGAAGGAAATACCAAATGTCTTAAGAGTCTACTCTTTGCAGGAAAGTCACAGGGAACATAATAGCAATATGTACCTGAGAGAATTTGGAGGAATTCCTAAATAATGATGCACCTGCTTCCCCCACCCCTTGGCTCACTCAACATAAGACTGTTTACCAGTCTCTTTTTCTATTGATTTGATCTAAATTGTCTTACAAAGAGGTCCGAATGCTGAGAGTGATATTTAAAAGGATATATACATTTAAAAAGTCTCCAGCATGTAAATTGATTTATATAAGTAGATATTTTCAAAATAAATGACATAGGCTTAAGGGATAATAGTTAAGCTGTCAGACTGACACAGCTGTCAGCTTAGGCTTTGAAATTAATTTAGAAAAAAACCAGAATAGCCATTTTCATTTAACCTCGTACAAACGCTTACGCAACGAAGTCCTCCTAACCACAAAAGAAAAATACAATGACAGGACAGATTGCTCTTGGTGCATTTCACAACATACAAAGCCACCATAGCAATAAAACTTGTGCTAAGATTAAAGTTTAAGTAGCTTCAAAATATTTTTAGTTCATTGTATTTGAAATTGTTTAGACTATCTTCAGAGAAACTTCTCAACTGTTTCCTTATTTCCTTACTGGAAACAGTTGAGAATCTTTACAAGGCCAAGGTTACCAGGGCAGTTTGATTTACACAGTAAGAGAGAGGGGGAAAAGAAAAGAAAAGAAAAGAAAAGAAAAGAAAAGAAAAAATACAAAGAGAGAGAGAGAAAGAAAGGAAGGAAGGAAGGAAGGAAGGAAGAAAGAAAGAAAGAAAGAAAGAAAGAAAGAAAGAAAGAAAGAAAGAAAGAAAGAAAGAAAGAAAGAAAGAAAGAAAGAAAGAAAGATAGCAAACATTTGCCAACCAGAGAGCTGAAATAACAAAGACATCTGCTGGTGGTGATCGCTCACCCTCATTACTAGGAGACAAATAAATTTGTTTGGTGTACCTTGGAGAAATGGGTGCTGGCTCATGACCCTCCCACAAGTCTCCTTAGCAGCTAACCAAAGCCAATGCCCTCCCCCACGCCCACGCCAAATAGCTCAAGGACTCCATTAAAGTTGTCCAGGACCGTGCCATGTAGCCTTACAAAGTCTGGTAACAGGAAGCCACAGAAACCTAATAAAACAAAGTGTGCTCCGTTCTTTGAAGGAAGCTGAGCAGTCTTTATGTTACATAACAGCAGTTACCAAAAGATGGAACTACGTGCATGTTAGTGTTTCAGTCAGCAGTGAAGTATTTCTGAAGGGCGGAGGAGGCTGCAAAGACACAGCAAATATTCTGGAAGAGCCAGGACTGTGCTAAGTGGAGTTAGAAGAGCCATTCTAGGGAGCTGGAGAGATGGCTCAGCAGTTAAGACACTTGTCTTCAAAGCCTAACAGATGTAGGTTCGATTCCCTAAAGCCCATGTAAAGCCAGATACACAAAGTGATGCATGCATCTGAAGCTCTCTCTCTCTCTCTCTCTCTCTCTCTCTCTCTCTCTCTCTCTGCTTGCAAATAAATAAATAAAAGAACAGATCTTAGGCAAGAAATAAAATTAAGGAAGCAGTCTCCTCTCATGTGATCTTTTAGGCAAAAGCTTACGAAGTGGTAGGTGACTTCAGTGAGTAGCTGGAGCCAGGATTGCTGTCTTTCTGGATCAGCCCATGCCCACTGACAATGACAAACCCCATTTTCTTCTACCAGAATGAAGACAGGCTGGCTTGTTGAAGGGAGGCTAGCACAGCACAGGCTGGAAACCAATGCTAAATTTATCCATTCTGGGGCGCTGGTCAGCATTGGAAATCAGAGGTCCTCTGAATTCTGTCTCTTCCTGGGCTGGTATAGGAGGGAACCACAGAAGTCATTTCCAACATACTTTCCAGCTCTGGAATTGTGTGTCACAGGAAGGGGGAGTGTGTCAACAAGTGAAGAGGTGTTCCTGACCTCCCAAATCCTGTCCTGTCTCAGGAATCTTTGCTACAGACTTTTAGATGGGTGAACATCAAATTCCCTGAAAATGTATCATTTCATGGTGACTTGGCAAATGATGTGAGCCTGAATCCCACACACTAAAACAGCTTCTTGTCCTGCCTAAAGTTCCTATGAGAGGCCCGTCAGAGAGCTAAAGACGTTTCTTTAGGCAACAGGAGGTGCAGGTCGCAGGTGAAATGGTTCTAAGCATTGGACACATTATCCAAGCAGCATCGACAGGCACACACCACACCAGAACCTGCTCCCAACTGTCAGAATGATTTTGCGATTTTGTTTGTTAAGACAACAAACCAGCAGGATTCCCACACTTCTGCTGTCTTTTTCTATCCATTACAGCCAAGTCTGACAGGTCTGTACCAGCCCACAGCCAAGCATATCTTGAACATATGTAACTCCCTAATCTTAGATTGGGAAGTGGGAGAGGAACACACCTGTCAGTTTTCTTCACCCAGATTCTGAGTTTGCATAGGGATGGACGGAATGCCACAGGAAGGCAGTTTGCCTTTAAAGTGAGGGCATACAAGAGACCTTGAAGCTGGAGGCAGACCCGTTTTCTGACTTCATATCAAACTCAGAGTGTTGAAGCCCCAAAAGTTGGTGGTGTTAAAGGACAGTTGACTTTAATCCTGCTTGATTGGGTACAGGATCCCATTCCATTTTGCACACAGAGGGACACAGAGTGATCACTAGTGGGCTCTTACCCTTTATTGGGATGCTGGCCTGGCAACAGTAGGCCTTGGGCCTCTTGGCTTTGGTTAGGAAGTTGGGGGAGGGGTAAAGGAGTGGTGGCAGAGTGTCCTATCCAAACCCTGAAGGTGGACATTCCTCCTGTGGCTCAGCCCCTGCCCCATCCCTGGCCTTAAATCACATCTCTGTAGCCTTAGCTCAAGCTCTGTAAGTTGGACTGATGTTAAAAGTACCATCTAAAACTATAGCTGTTATTTGTGAATTTGTAGGTATTTTTTCACTTCTTTAACTTTGTATATGTACTTCAAATTTTCTATGGTATCTATCTTGTGATCAGAAAAAATGCAAGTATAGATAGATAGATATCATTATATTTTTATTTTTTATTGTTTTTCAAGGTAGGAACTTGCTCTAGCCATGGTTGATCTGGAATTCACCAAGTAGTCTCAGGGTAGCCTCAAACTCACAGCTTTGCCTACCTCTGCCTCCAGTGCTGGGATTAAAGGCCTGTGCCACTAACCCGGCTTCATTATCTTCTAAAGTGCTGTTTCCATTTTCCCAACTTGGGGAGGTAACCGGCCCCGTGGGTAGTCTCTTTGGGTAAGTGTGCGGTCACTGGCCGGGTCCCCACGTGTTAACTCTCTACAGAGGCGGTGTCACGCGTTGGGGAGGCGTGTCTACGAGCGTCTGTCGTTTGTCACCAGGGACTCTGACTCTGACTCTCTCTCTCTCTCTCTCTCTCTCTCTCTCTCTCTCTCTCGCTCGCTCGCTCGCTCTCTTTCTGAGCTGCAGCGTTTCAGCTCTGGGAGGGCAGGGCGTCCTCTTCCTCCCACCAGGTTGGCGACATTCCCGGGAGGGGAGGCCGGGGACGCGCGGCCCGGGAGGCGCAGGCGGCCGGGGCCGGCTCACCGGGCGCTTCTCCTCCCGCAGCAGCGCCGGGACCATGTCTGCGCAGACCGCGAGCGGCCCCACGGAGGACCAGGTGGAGATCCTGGAGTACAACTTCAACAAGGTCAACAAGCACCCCGACCCCACCACGCTGTGCCTGATCGCGGCCGAGGCCGGCCTCTCGGAGGAGGAGACGCAGGTGAGCCCCGCGCCCCGCGCCCCAGCCGTCATGGTCCCCGCGTCCCGTGCTCCAGCCTGCGTGGTCCCCGCGCCCCGCGCGCCAGACTTCATGGTCCCCACGCCCCGAGCTCCAGCCTGAATGGTCCCCGCGCCCCAAACTCCGACCGGAACGGTCCCCGCGCTCCCCAGAACCCCCGCGTCGCTCCCAGGCGCATCCGTCCGCCTCCATCCCCATCCCGCCGTGCACACCGCGAGGCCACCTTCACCCTCCCGGCTGGCTTTCCACGGTGTCCCCAGTGTCCCTAAGCCGGGACCCACGCTCTCCCCTCTGTCCCCGGCCTGAGCAGCATCGCGCCGGCTCTCCTTTCGGTTTCCCGGCTCCGCCGCCGACTTCCTTCAGGAAACTTCTGTTTAACCCCCTTGGCAACCCGATAAAATTCGGTCATGGTTGACAAATCTGGAAACTGAGGCTCGGGGGAGCTGCCAGGGTCGTTAAGCATCACACCACGCCACACTAGCTGCCACTTCCCCTAAACTGAGACCCCTAACCACATGCGCTCTGGAGATTTGGTTGAAACTTTGTTTTAAAATTTTCCTGGGTCTAAAGTCTTTTTCTGGAGTTTTCCACGAAGGTAGACATGTGCCATTACAGTGGCAGCAGATGTCTGCTTAAATGCCAGGATGGGAACCCACACTTTTCCCCTTGATTTATTTTATCTGACTTTAAAAACTGTCTACATTATCCTGAAAATTGTTTAGATTAGAAAGCGCACATCACTACTAGTTCAGCTCTATCTAAACTTTGCTCATTTCCCTGTGGTCTTGGAAAAACGGTTTGTAATGCGTGGTAAACTGCTTGGTAACTGGTCTCCCATGCCTCCCCAGGGAACCCCAAGCTCTTCACTCCTCTCCTTTTGGCTTTTCTGTAGCAGACATTCTTATTCTTCCCATTTTTCTAGACCTGGTCTTCTGTTCACCCCTCTCAATTGCGGCTTAAGACCTGGTAATGGGTACTCCAAGGGACCCTGGGACCAAGAACCTGGGCTCCAAGTTCAAGACGATCTTCACTAAGCCAGAGGCGATTTGGAGAACTCGCCCTTTGCTAATCCTCTCGCACAGCCAATAGAAAAGCAGACACATCTGACTAGCCAGAACCTAAGGGAAGGTTAATTTACTGTACCAAGTCTAACAGCTCACAGTTCTTGGAACCCTTGGGAAGGCAAGCTGCTGGAGTTTTATCACTGAAAATACCATGCTATATTTAGAAAAGAGAACTGGGCTTAGAGACCGCTCATCTTTTAAGAACAAGGCTGTGGGATGCTGAGGGCTCAGTGCCAACAAGAGATCAGCTTCTAGTTGTCCAATGGCAAGTCACAATCAGTCTCTTTACCTGTAAAGCAGAATAATCATATTCATCTGGTGTGTGTGTGTGTGTGTGTGTGTGTGTGTGTGTGTGTGTGTGTGTGTGTGTAACCCGGTGCCTTGATCAGTCGAAGCCAACACTGAACCACTGAGCTACACACTCAGCCTCACGCTATGCCCTTGAGAACGCCAACTATTTGATACATATTCCCCCAGGTAGCTTCTGCGTTTTTTAAGTCATTCACTTGCCACAATTCTGAGATAGCAGGTACTGTTAGATAAGGCAACCAAGACATAGCAAGGTGTAGTTACTTAAGATGACAACTAGAAGGTGGCCAAGCTAGGACTTGAACCTTGACAGTCTGGCTTCATATCCCAGACGTTGGACACCGTCTTGTGTTGTCTCCACAGGGGATAGAAACAACTGGGTGGGGTGAGAGGGAAGGACTGAACATTTAATTCACAAAATAGTTCTTTCTTT
>PVHP010024627.1:0-26339 GCA_004024765.1 Zapus hudsonius | reverse complement strand
TCAACAGGTTTGCTTACTATTCAAGGTTCACCTGATCAGGAACTGCAGATGAGGGAGAATGTTGAGCATTTTTCTCTCTGTTCATGTGGGAGTTAACTGAGTATGATCTGTTCCCAAGTCCAACCACTGTCCTGCCAATTTCATTATGTTGTTTTTCCTTACTGCTGAGTAGAATTCCATGTTGTATATGTACCACAACATTGATATCCACTCATCCAGAGATTGGCATCTGGCTTGATTCCAATTCTTAGCTATGTGAATTGAGCCACTAAAAACATGGTTGAGCAGAGGTATCTGTGTTAAATCAAGGAGCCTTGAAGGTAGATGCCCAGTAGAGAGCTAGCTGGGTCTGTTGGTAGCTCTGTATGCATCTTTTATCAGGAGCTTCCACATTGCTTTCCATAGTGGTTGTACAAGTTTACAATCCCCCCAAAAGTAAATGAGGGCCCCCCACACCACCATCCTTGCCAACATTTATTGCTGGTGAATTTTTCAGTGATTGTCATTCATACTGGAGTCAGGTGAAATCTCATTTTTGTTTTGATTTACATTTCCCTGATGATTAGTGATGCTGAACATTTTCTTAAATGAGAATAGGCCATTTGTATTTCCTCTTCTGAGAATTCTCTGATGAGTTCACTGCCCCATTTTGTGAGAGGGTTCTTTGATTTTTTTTATTATTTGAGTTTTTTTTTATAGGTTTTAGATATTAAGCCTCTGTCTGTGGAATAACTGGTATAGATTGTCTCCCATTCTGATGGTGATCTGTTGGCTCTGTGTATAATATGTTTGTCTGTATAAAAGCTTTTTAGCTTGATGAAATCCCATTGGTTGAGAAATTGTTGAATTTCCTGGGCTACTGGAATGACGTTCAGGAAGTTTGACCTTATTCTTATGTCCTGGAGAGCTCCTTTTATTTTTTTTTTCTTCCAGATTTTTAAGAGTTTCAACTCTTATATTTAGGTCTTTGATCCATTTGGAGTTGATTTTTGTGCATGTTGAGAGGAATGGGTCTACTTTCATTTTTTTACATGTACTTATCCAATTTTCCAGCACCATTTGTTGAAGATGATGTCTTTTCTCCAGTGAACATTGTTGGCAGTTTTGTCAAAGATTAGTTATAGTTGCTAGAACTAAGGGCAAGGTCTTCAATTCTGATCCATTGGTCTGTCTTTTTTTATGCCAGTACCATGCTGTTTTTGTTAATATGGCTTTGTTGTATAACTTTAGATGGAGTATGGTAATACCTTCTTTTCCTAAGGATAGTTTTGGTTACCTGAGGCCTTTTGTCATTCCAAAGGAATTTTGAGATTATTTTTTGTAATCTGCAAAGAATGAAGCTGAGGTTTTTGTTGGTATTGCATTGAATCTCTATATTGCTTTTGGAAGAATTGCCATTTTCACAATATTAATTCTACCTATTCATAAGCATGGAAAATCTTTCCATCTTCTCACACCATCCTCAATTGCATTCTTGAGTTTTTTTTATGTTTTCATCATAGAAGTCTTTTACATCCTTGGTTAGGGTTATTCCAAGGTAATTTTTTTGAAGCTTTTGAAAACAAGATATTCTCACTGATTTCTTTTTTCTATATGCTTGTCAGTTGCATACAGGAAGGCTTCTGATTTTTACGCATTAACTTTGTGTCATGCCACTTTGCTAAAGAATCTATCACCTTTAGGAGTTCTGTGGCGCTGTCCTTAGAGTTTATTATGTATAGGATCATCTCATCTGTGCAAAAGAAAAGTTTGACTTCTTCCTTTCCAATTTTTATCCCTTTTATGTCTTTCTCCTGTCTTATTGCTTGAGCTAGAACTTCAAGCACTATGTTGAAGAGCAGTGGTGAGAATAGTCACCTTTGTCTTGTTATGCATTTTAATGGGAACTCCTTGAGTCTCCACTGGGTATAATTTGAACTTTAGGAGTTTTGTATATGGCCTTTATTATGTTGACTTATAAGCTCTATATGCCCAGTCTCTCCAGCATTTTGTTCATGAAGTGGTATTGAAATTTGTTGAAGTCCTTCTCTGCATCGATTGAAATAACCATGTGGTTCTTGTGATTAAATGTATTAATGTGGTGGATTACATTAATCAATTTCCATATCCTGTATCCCTGCAATCCCTAAAATGAAGCCTACTTGATCAAGGTGGATGATACATTTGATGTGTTTTTTAATTTGGTTTTGAGGATTTTGTTCAGAATTTTTGCATCTAAGTTCATCAGGGATACAGGATACTTTTCCTTTTTTGTTGTATTTCTGTCTGGCTTTGTTATTAGGGTGACCCTAGCTTCATAGAAGGAGATTGGAAGCATTCCCTGTTCTCCAATTGCACAAAAAAAGCTACAGAAGCAGTGGTTGTAGGTCTGTGATGAAGGTTTGGTTGAGTATGGCTGAGAAGTCATGAGGTCCTAGACTTTTTCTTTTGGGGAGGTTTTTGATTATATTTTCAATCTCAGTGGATGTTATAGGTTTATTTAGGAGCTTTATCTGCTCCAAGTTTTGTTTTCTTAGGATGTAGGTGTCTGAGAATTCATTGATTTCCTCCAGGTTCTCCAATGGAGTAGAGGTTTTGGAAGTATGATCTGATGATTCTTCCAATTTCATTGATGTCTGTTGTGACCTCTCCCTTTTCATTTCTGATTTTGTTGATTTTGGAATTCTCTTTTTTTTCTTTTCTTTTCTTATTTTGTTTAATCAAATTGGCCAAGGGTTTGTTAATTGTGTTTATTTTTTTTCAAAGAACCAGTTCTTCATTTCACCTATGTTTTAAAAATTGTTTTCTTAGTTTCCAATTCATTGATCTCAACTCTAATCTTAATTATTTCTTTTCATCATGAGCTATCCAGGTTGGATTGTTTCAGTTTTTCCTTTGGCTGGGTGGTTATTAATTTGAGGTCATTCTGTCTTTGTTATAAAGACACTTATTGCCATAAATTTTCACCTTAGGGCTGTCTTCATTCTGTCCCATAAGCTTGGTATGTTATGTTTTCATTGTCATTTAGTTCAAGAAATTTTGCAACTTCCTATTTATTTATTTATTTATATAATCCATAATGAGATATATATATATATATATATATATATATATATATTTATATAATCCATATATATATTTATATAATCCATAATGAGATAAATTTAATGAACAGATAATGAGTTGTTATCCTCATTTCCCCAATGCTCCTCTTCCCTATCCCTAATCAGCTGGGTATCCTCCTCCGTGAGCAGTGTGGATCAGTCCATGGGGTAGGGGGTTATGGATAGCCTAGGAGTCAGCCCGGTTCCACCCAACTTAGTGTGATGTTACCGAGCGGGGGGGTGGAGGCGATGTCTCTGGGAGTTCTCCCCTACTATGGTTCTTACAATCTTTCCACTCCCTCTTCTGCTCAGTTCCCTGAGTAATGGTGGGTGAGTATTAAGGCTGCTTTATTGTTGAGGTCTTAGGGGTCTCTGTACTTCTGCTTTAGGTTGTGTTGAAAATCCTTGTCTGTCTGGCATATCCTGTGTTGACTGATTGGCTGTGGTTATGGGTCTCTTGTTTGTCCCACCATTCTCTGGGAGGCTCCTTATGGATCCTCCACAGTAGGTCTGGTGTGGCTCATTTCTTGCCAGGGTGTCAGCTATCAGCCTGTGGTTCATTGGTAGGGTTGGAACAGTCACAGCTCTCTCACTGCATTCTGATAGATACAAACAGAATCTCCATCGCAGAGTGAGATCAGTATAGGTTAACTGTGATACACATTTCTGAATTAGCTAGATTCTATTGTTAGTAGCCTCTTTGTAAATCACTCGTATAGTACATCTCTCTTTGGGGGCCCAATAGTTTGGTTCCCAGTGTATTTTGTCCTGTGTCCCCAGTTCCAGTTAAGGGCTCCCCATCACTGAGTGGATTATTTAGCAAAATTAAAAGCTGTTGACTGCCTTCCCCAGGCTTTGGCTCTTTCATTGCACAAGTGCTCCTTTCTTGGTTCTCTGTTCTCTCCCAGTAGGAAGTGTGTTCAGCCTACTCATGGAGGCCGATTGCATTTCATGTCAATATTCTTTGTTTTCTCCAGCTGTCATTGACCAGCTTCTCCTGGCAGCTTATGCAGTACTCTCCAGCACTATACTATAACGACCATCTGGTGGCTGGTTACCATTCTGGACTTCGCAGGGTCTCTCGATGCTGATGGATGGTTTTCTGTGGTTTCTTCAGCAACAGGATCCTACTCCAGGCCTGAGATGGACATTCAAGAGCTTTGACAGAATCCTATCTGGTTTTTGGAACCTCATGGTTCACTTTGGTCCACAGTTCAGTGAGGGAAGGAGCTGATGACTGGGACCAGGAGTTGCCAGACTGATCAGTTTTTCACAGGCTTAGACTCTCTCCCCTTCTATTCATGGCCCCTCTTGCTAGATGACTCCCACTACTTGCTCAATAGTTTACAGTAAGCAAGTGAGGATTTTATGATTTTGAACCCATTTTATAATTTCCTTTTTAATTTCTTGAGGACCATATTGTTCAGTCTCCAATAGTTGGTTCATTTTCTGTTGTTTCTCTTATTGATTTAAAACTTTGCCGGGCGTGGTGGCGCACACCTTTAATCCCAGCACTCAGGAGGCAGAGGTAGGAGGATTGCCTTGAGTTCAAGGCCACCCTGAGACTACATAGTGAAGTCCAGGTAAGCCTGGGCTAGAGTGCGACCCAACGTCGGAAAAAAAAAAAACAAAACAACAACAACAACAAAAAACTTTAACAGTGTGGTTTGACATGATGCAGGGTGTTACGTTAATCTTCTTGAATTTATGGAGGCATGTTTTATGTCCTAATATGTGATTTATTTTGGGGAAGGTTCCATGGGCTGCTGAGAAGAATGTGTATTCTGTAATCTTGGGATGGAATGTTCTGTAAAAGTCTGTTAGGGCTAATAGATTTAAGGTGTTGGTGAGGTCTGTCATTTCCCTACTGATTTTCTGTTTCAATGATCTGTCTTGAGATGACAGTGGGGTATTAAAGTCTCCTAATATGATTGAATTTGGGTTTCTGTTTTGTTTTTAAGTTTTGCTTTATGAAATATGGTGCACCTGTATTTGGTTCATACATATGTATGCTAGTGATATCCTTTTGTTGGATTTTTCCCTTGATGAACAAGAAATGTCCTTCTTTGTCCTTTTTAATTACTTTTGGTTTAAAGTCTATTTTGTCAGATATTGACCTAGCCACACTCACTTGCTTTTTATTTCCATTTGCTTGGAAAATCTTTTTCCAGTCTTTCACCCTAAGACATTTCTGCCTTTAGAGGTGAGGAGGGTTTGTTTCTTGAAGGCAGCAAATGGAAAGGTCCATTTCGCTGATCCACACTATTAACCTGTATCTTTTTATAGGAGACTTAAATTCATTAATATTCAAGGTTATAATTATGAGGTTTGATCTAATCCCTGCTATGGTGTAGAGTTTATGGGGATTGATGCCTCAAATGTTATGTCCTCTCTAAATTTGATTATTGTGCTTATCTTCTAGTGGGCTGTTGAGGTTGCTTTCTTGATTCTTCTATGTGGAATATTTCTTAGAGTATTCTCTGTACGTTTGGCTTTGTGCTCATATAATTATAGAGCTGCTTTTATCAGGGGATGTTTTCCTTTCTCCCTCAATTATGAGGGATATTGTTGCTGGGTACCATAGTTTGGGTTGGATGCCATAGTGTATTAGATTTTGAATTATTACATTTCAAACCCTTCTGGCTTTCATAGCTTCCATGGAAATATCTGATGTAACTCTGATGGAATTGCCTTTATATGTGATTGGTTGTTTTTCTCTTGCTGCTTTTAGCACCCTCTCTTTGCTTTCAATATTCAGAGTTTTAACTATAATGTGTCTTGGACAGTTTCTTCTTTGGTCCTGTCTGGTGCTATGTGTGATTCTTGTATCTGAATGGGACTCTCTTTTGCAAGAATGAGAAAAAGTTCTTCTATAATTTGGTTAAATATTTTCTCTAGGCTTTTGGCCTAGATTTCTTCCCCCTCTGGTATCCCCATGATGCAGATTTTTGGTCCCTTACGAGTGCCCCATAGTTCTCACATATTTTGTCCACATGCTTTTTTGAACTTTCCCAAGTATTTAGTATCCCAATCAATTTCTTCTGCCTTGTTTTCCACATCTGAGGTCCTGTTCTTCAGGTTATTAACTGTGATAGTGAGGGATTCTAGAGAGGCTTTTAATAGCTCTCTTTGATTTTTGTTTTCTGATGCAGTTTCCAGCATTGTCTCTATCTCTTTGTTGAGTTGCAATTTCAAGTTTTGATTTACTTAATGCTTCCTGATATTCATTTTTTTCCAGTTGATCATGTCTTCATTAAGCTTAGTCAGCTAATTATTGAGTTCATCTAAGTGCTGGTTTGCCTTCAGTTCTCTTACTATTCTACTAATATCCTGATTTTTCTCAATTATGTTAAGTCTGGTGACAAATCTTACAAGCTAATTCTGTTACTATTTATGTGATTGTTGATTTTTGCTTCTAGCTCAGCCAATTATCTGGTCATAGTCTTCCTGAAATTATGTCTTGGGCTTACGGTGGCCTCATCCTGGGATTGCATCTCTGTTATCTCCTCCCTGTTCTCATCGGTGACCTCCATAGTGGGCCTAGGCAAGCCTTGCTAGGTAGAGCTCAGCTTGTGTAATATTTTTGCATTTGGATGTGCCCATCTCAGGATAAGAGATTAATTTTCATAAGGACAGAGGAGATACATTCCACAGTGGGTATGTGATCTTCTTGGGTTTTGTATATGTTGGTGCTGTAGCCAGTGACATACAGGCTGCAGAGATTACTGGTGTGCTTGCAGTTCCTAGCTGATTGATGATCCAAATGTTGCTTTGGAGTTCTGAAATCTCTTCTGCCTCAGCCCCTCTAGAGCAGAGGGAGTTCTGGAGCTGTAGAACTTGTCCTTCTTCTCCCAGTGTTCCCAGCTGGATTTGTTGTGGAAACTTACAAGGGGTGAGGCCTGTGCACTGGGTGTGTAGGTGGACAGCTGGAATCCTAAGCCAGAAAGGAGCCCCAAAACAGGGAAGCTCCAACCAACTGGAATGTGGAGGGGAGGGAGCCAGATAGAGGTGTGGTTTGGTGGGGAGGGTGCTGGCAAGAAAGGTTCTCAGCTGGGGGCAAGTTGGCTCTGGCCTGTCCGTGATTCTGGTGACTCTGGTCAGGAGTCTGTGCTGGTCAGGTTAGGTATAGCTCTGTGTAAGGCATAGCTCTGAGAAACCTTGCCTTATTTAACCTCTGGTGCTCTGGGGTGGCTGTTCGTCTGCCGTCTTGACTGGAAGTCCATCTCCCCCCCACCTTTATTTTATTCATTGAATTAAAGGTCCAGTTATAAAACCCCTGTTCTACATTAGTTTCTTACACATCTTTGCATACTTGGTTATTTCCATTCCAAGTGTCTTCAGCCTCTACCTCCTGCAATGTGTTTAGTTAATGGACTCTCTCTCTCTCTCTCTCTCTCTCTCTCTCTCTCTCTCTCTCTCTCTCACACACACACACACACACACACACACACTTCTACTTTTAATTGCCTGTTTTTCACAGTGAAGAAAATTCAAGTCAATAAGATTCCAATTTTGTCATATGCAAACTAATGAATATGATATAGTATATAATTATTGCACTAAGCTGTTTCTGTAGAGGGCTTTATATGCTGTCTGGAGTATAAATGAAGGTGATATACAAGTGGAACTAACAAGAGGATTCAGATCTCAGGGAGACAGAGTCTGTGCAAGCAAACCCCATCTCACATCGCCTTCATTAATAAATCCCTTTCCTATTTTCATTTTCTAATGAAGGAAGAACTTTAATAAAAAAGTTTTACTAACTGCTGTATAAATGCTCATTGAACAGACTAATAGCCAGATGCTGCATGATTATTTAAAATATATCAAATTTCTTAATTATAAGTAACCACATAACAATAAGACTATTAAGTTTGTTTTCTACTTATATGCAGGATGATTTTTACTATTGGTTAAAGTGATATCTCACTTTTCATTTGTGTAAATACATACAATGTATTTGCCTCTTTTCAGATACTGGACTTCAGGCAGATCATAATTATCTTGTCAGGTTTTCCTATCTTTGGTTCTGAGTATCAGAAACAGTAGTTAGCTGTCTCTCAAGGCAGGGGTATAATTCATAATTGTTGTGATTTGATTCAGGTGTCCTATATAAACTGTGTGTTCTGAATGCAAGGTCCCCAGCTGGTGGCATTTTGGGAATTAGAGCCTCCACTCTAAACTCATGCCATGGTTTTCCCTGCCATCATGGATTTTCCTCTCTACCCTCTAGTCTGTAAACCAAAATAAACTCTTTCCTCTACAATCTGCTTTTTTCTGGTTCTTTCTCCAAGCACCTTAGGACACACTTGCCCTTATTACTAATGACCCGTGACCACACTCTTGGTTTGTTTCACCAAGAGAACTCTTCTTCCCTGACTCTTCATATAACCACTTAATCCACTCAATCCCATTTCCTAGAGTTACTCTGTCCCTTCTTTTATTACCTTTCTATAGTTGATTACTGTCAGAATCAGGGTCCAAACCTACAAGTCCTTTTATAATGAGTGCATCTCTTGCTATTTATGGCACATGGGAGTGTGAATATGTATATTTGCTTAAGTGTGTGGTACTTTCTCATTCCTGCAAAAGAAACCAAACAAGAAGCAAATTACAGAAAGAAAATGATTTCTTCCACCTTAAAGTTCCACAGAGTAGAGTCCATCATGGTGGGGAAAGTGGGACCAGGAAGCTGGTATCAGCTCATCAGATCAGCAGGAAGGAAGTAGAGAAGAGACAATGGGACTGGTTTGTAACACCCCAAGTTCCACCCACCCCACCAGTGACACATGTCCTCCAGCAAGGCTCCACCTCCTATAGGTTCCACAACCTTCCCAAATAATGCCATCAGTTTAAAGTATTTAAATGCATAGCTATGAGGAGGACATTTCGTATCCAAACCACCCCAATATGTTTATAGATTTGTGTGTGTATGTGTATAAAGTTATATATGTATCTTTGTGTAGATATTTCTATATGTAATATATACATAACTGCATATGTCTTTGCTATGGAGGCCAAGTGAACACAACTTTTTTCACTATTTTTCCTTACCTTCAATTTTTAAAAAAATATTTTATTTGCAAGTGGAGAGATACAGAGAGAAAGAGAATGGCCATTCCAGGACCTCCAGCCACTGCAAATGAACTCCAAATGCATGTGCTGCTCTGTGCTTGTGGCTTTACATGGGTACTGGGGAATCAAACCCAACCCGGGTCATTAGGCTTTGCAGGCAAGCTCCTTAATCACGGGGCCATCTTTCCAGCCCATAATCATTCTTTACCTTGGACTTTTCTGAGAAAAGATCTCACTGTGTAGATGAGGCTGGTCTCAGACACACAGTTTCCCTCCCTCAATCTCTCCAGTGCTGGGATTACAGACAAGTGTCACTATACCCATCTGAAAATTATCCTTTCTGCTAATCAGATCCATTCACTTATGTGATATATTCTTTCATTAGGAGCTGAGAATGCCACCCCTTGGTTTACCATCGCCTCTGAAATATTCTCTTCAAAATTCTCTTATGTGAGAAAAAGGAGGAGAGAAACACTAAAGGGAGAGATACCTTAGGATCTAAGACAAGTAAACATTAATAATAGGGTAATTGTGGAGATAGAGGTACCCAAAAGATAAGGTATGTGGAAGAAACTGACTGCTCAGCCATCTATCAAATAGAAAAAGGGAGAACAGTGATGACAATCCCTAGGAAAGTGGGTGCTCCTGTATCTAAGGAGAAGCATACATTAAAACAAGATTTTGAAGGACATTAGGCAACCTGTATCTCCAATCACCTTTCATTGACACTCTTCATACATGTATATAATAATATATATTTCTATTTCTATTTTATTTATTTTAAAAAATATTTTATGTATTCATTTTCAAGCAGAGAGATATAGAGAGAGCAAGAGAGACAGAGAGATAGAGATAGAGAGAGAGAGAGAGAGAGAGAGAGAGAGAGAGAGAGAGAGAGAATGCACCAGGGCTACCACCTTGTGGGTCTGGCTTATGTGGGTCCTGGGGAATTGAACCCGGGGCCTTAGGCACTGGAGTCAAGTGACTTAACTGCTGAGCCATCTTTCCAGCCCCCTATAATATATATTTTGATCATAATCCCCACCACATCACCTTCTCTTGATCCTCCTCCATGACCCCTTTCTTCTTTCCAACTAGTCCCTATCCTACTTTGGTTGCTTTTATTTTCCTTTTTGTGTTTGCATAAGACCCACTGAGCCTTATTACAGTTGTCTGCAAGAACATGAGTTCCTAGTGCACAAACCATCTATCTACCAGTGGCTGCACCATTGCAGAAACTGTCTCCTACTCCTTTAGAAACCAGTAACTACCAGTGACTCCTTGGGGAGGGACTGGGGTCTCTATCATCCATGACAGAATGTTAACAGGCCCAATATTGTACAAGACTTGTGCAGGTAATGACAGTTGCTGTGAAGTTATGAATCCATAGTCATGGATTCTCAGGACAAACTTTTAAAGTGATTTTTTTTTTTTTTGCCTTTTGAAAATTTCCTTGGGGACATTTGTACCTACGTTGTAGTGTGGTAGGTGTTCAGAGGTACTTGGGTTAAAAAGAGCATTTAACCTATACTGATCTCACTCTCCAATGGAGATTCTGTTTGTATTATTCAGAAGGCAGTGAGAAAGCCATGGTCATTCCAACTCCACCAACGAGCCACAGGTGGATGGTTGACATCCCAGCAAGAGATGATCCACCCCAGGCCCATTGTGTAGCCCCCAATTGAAACCCTTGAAAGAGTGGTGGGATAAGCAAGAGATGTAAACCACAGCCAATCAGTCAACCCAGGATAAGTCAGTGAGACAGACACCAACGGCTTCAAACACAACTTAAAGTAGAAGCATAGAGACCCTTATGATCTCAACAATAAAGCAGATTTAAAACTCACCCACCATGACTCAAGGAACTGAGTGGAAGAGGGGACTGAAAGAGTGCAAGAGCCATGGTGGGGTAGAGTATCCAGAGACATTGCCCCCCTCAGCTACATCACACAAAGAAGGGGGGGAGGAGAGAAACTGGCTGCCTCCAGTACGGTCCATAACCCCTTACCACATAGATTGATCCAGTATGCCCACTGAGGAGGATATCCAGTGGATTGGGGGCAAAAAAGAGGGAAATGGGAATTCTAACACAATATTTGCTTATACGATGTATATAATTTTGGATAATAAAGATTAAAAAAAGATCAGATCAGTGTAACCTATTCCTGTAACTGACTACTATGTTGTAGCTCACCTACTATCCTGAAGACTTAAATTTCTTCCACAGCTAGGTTCCTACATTCTAGCTTCATATTTATTCTACCCATGATGGCTTAACTAATTTTACAGAAACAATAGGTTTAAAAAAATTCTATTTATTTATCTGCAAGCAGCGAGAAAGAGCTAGAAGAGAGACAGACAGAGAATGTGTATTCTAGGCCCTCCAGCCTCTGCAAAAGGACCCCATAAGCATGCACCACTGTGTGCATCTGGCTTCACATGGGTACTGGGGAATCAAATTTGGGTCATTAGGCTTAGCAGGCCTTAACTGCTGAGCCATTTTTCCAGCCCAGAAACAATAATTTTTAATCCTATTTTTGCTGTTTTAAAACCCACTGTCATTGTCTATTGGCAAATACATCTGACCTGAATGTAGCTGAATGTCTCTTTTACAGAGAGGGAGAGGGTGAGATTATGGGTACACTAGGGTCTCTTTCCACTGAAAATATATTTCAGATGCATGTGCCACTTTGTTCACTTGCTTTATATGGGTACCAAGGAATTGAACTGGAGCCACCAGGCTTTGCAAGAAAGCACCTTAATCACTGAGCCATTTCTCCTATCACCATACCCTAAGCTTTCTTCTGGTAGGTACATGTTTCAGTACTTTTCAGAATATACCCCCCCTCTCTTGCAAATAAATGAATTTTTTTTTAAGAAACTGTAAGCTGAAATAAACCTTCTTCCCTTAAGTTGCTTCTGGTCAGGTTTGTGATCAGTGAGAAAAGTGACACACAGGGAGAGGACTTAGAATGTACATCCAATTTCAGATTTGGCCAGCAGATACAGACACTGCCCACTTCTTCACACACTGGACCTACACTAAATGGTCACCAGCAATTTTAACTTTCTATTCTGAACATTATTTAGATGTATAAGAGGAAATGATAGCATATGGATGTCCGTATTTACCTTGCACCATAGCACATGAATACACTGATATTTGTCAACTTATGAGTTCTTTCTGACTCATGTAATGAAACTGGCAACATGTCACCGGACCCTTCAGTTTCTAGTTTGTGTCAGGAGCACAGAAGGACATTTCTTTATGAAATCACAATGCTATTGTCTGTGTGACAAAATTCACAATTCATCATAAAATAATGCCAAGTCTACATTCAGATTTTCTCCATTATGTCAAACTATCCTGTTTTTAATTGACTTATTTAAATATGAACAAACTTTTTATCTTGGTAATTAATGAAATATTTGCCCAGGAAAATGTATCTAATTGTTTCATTTGCATTTAGGGACTAATGAAATTTAATATATTTTCTCATCAATATTTGCCATTTTTGCTTCCTTTTCTATCCTCAGTCTTCATGGTTTTTGACATTTTTTACTCCTTTGGAGCGCTTCTATTCTTTGTAAGAGTTATTTCTCTGAAATAAATTTTTATTTATGATTTTGTAAAATATCAACCTCTTTACAAAATCCGAATGCAGTATAAGCATGTTAAATATTTATCTCAAATTTAATATATTTTTGGGAAGTCATGTCATACTTAAAAATGCTTTCCCCTCAAGGAAGATGTAAATAAATCACCCATGTTTTCTTTTAAATACATAATTATATTTAATAATTTAATATAATAGCTTTTTAGTTTAAAGAAGTCAGAAAGAAATTGCAGTTTTTCCTTTTTTCCATACAGACATTTGCATCTCCCTTCTTGAATATAATATCCTATGACATACTTATTCCAATATTTACTTGAATCTATGTCTGAAAATTTTGTCATTCCATTAACATTTCTGTATCTTCAATACAAGAATAAAATAATTGAGCTTTGTATGACCTGTTAGCTGATGGATTTCTTCCTCACTTGTCATATTTTTGGCCAAATAACATATTTTTGCATATTGTTTTTACTGTATTATTTTACAAGATTATTTGACTATTTTCTTTATTTCCTCCTCCTCTTATGTCTAATCTCTCTCTCTCTCTCTCTCTCTCTCTCTCTCTCTCTCTCTCTCTCTCACACACACACACACACACACACACACACACACATATGGCTCACCTACAGCCTTATCCAGACACTAACAATAATAGACTTCTTGTAAATGCAATGGAAAGTATGGGGTCACCAGAGAAAGTACTGGTGTCATGGCAATATTGAGTCTTAACTCAAGACCACCAGTTCTATGTTCGACTTCATTCAGCCCTTGCCCAACTCCCTGAGCAGAACTGTAACTTCTTCATGCAGTGTGTTACCTATTAACTTCACCCAAAGGCATGTGTTCTTCTGTGTTGCCAATGTGAAAGAACTTTTTTATTCTTTATATTCTCCAACTTGCTGTTGATATCAATGGAATATTTTTAATTTACATGCTAATGTTGCGATGAGTGTTATCATGAGCTCTCTATTATAGATCTACTTTTTTCTTTAGTCCCTCCCCTATGTTTAAAGTATGCATGCAGAATATCTCTAAATAATGTTCTTTTTCTTCTAATAAAGTATTTGTATGCTTTAACTTACATCCTTGAAATTGTACTGATCATAATAATCATAATACAAATATGGTGATTCTTAGAGGTCTTTTATTGTATGTTATTTTATTTCATGTATTGTTTTATTGTGTTTTTTTTTTTGAATCAAGGTCACACTAGTGTCTCATGTTGGCTTGTACTCACCTTAGCATTGAAACTGTAATTCTGAATCACCGTGTTTTTCTTCAGAGGACTTTTTTAATGTTTCCAGAGATACTGTGTGTATGCATGCATGAATTCCTGAATGTGCTTGTGTGCATGTGTGTGTGAGACAGAGAATAGAAATCATATAAGCATATCTATTTATATCTCATTAGGCATTTGTAATCAGAAATTTCTTATTTACTAAGGCATTTTAGTGATTTTTGGCATAGTTAAATTGATTTCTACTTTCTTTTTTTTTTTTTTTTTACTTTATTGTCCATAATGAGTTACAACATTTAGTGGGCAAACAATGAGTTGTTATCCCCAATTCCCCACTGTCCTCCCCTCCCCCCTCCAGATTTCTACTTTCTTTTAAAAATATTTTTATTTATTTATTTGTGACACACACACACACAGAGAATGGGTTCACCAGGGCCTCTTGCCAATACAAATGAAATACAGACACATGTACCATTTTGTGCATCTGGCTTCATCTGGTTTTGCATGTGTGCTTGGGAGTTGAACCATGGTCTCCATGGTTTGTAAACAAGCGCCTCCACCTGCTGAGCCATTGTCCCATCCCTGATTTCTACTTTCGTAAAACTTACGTATAGTTTATGCTCCATCACTATTTCTCAAAGTAGGAATAAATGTGTTAATTTGTAATTGCTTTTCTATATATAACTCAAGAATCTGGTTGGCATTAGATTAAAAATAATTAGTTTCTGAGTTTATATATCCCACTTTGATTATCTTCGTATTTCCAAATTAATTAGTGTTCATGTGTTTCTTCTGTTACTAGTGTTTTTTTTCTGTTTTCCTTAATATAGTTGTTCTTGATTGTTTTTTTCAATTTTTTAAAATATAAATTTGCTTATTTTCATGTGTGTGAGGAAGAGGGAGAGAGAGAGAGAGAGAGAGAGAGAGAGAGAGAGAGAGAGAGAGAGAGAGAGAGAGAGAGCGCTCATGTGTGTGCCATGGTCTCTAGCCTCTGCAAAGGAACACCAGATATTGCTCCAACTTTTGTTGCCAGCTTAAGTAGATGGCTTGGGAATTGAACCCTGGGCTGGCAGTAACTGCTGAGCCATGGTCCAGGCCCCTTATTATATTCTTCTAACCTCCATGATGATTTAAAAAATCATTCTGCTCTCTCTAGTTTAGTAATAAAATATTGAATACTGTGTAAAGTCTTTTCTTGGATTTTTAAATACATGGTGTTATATTCAGAGACTAATACTCAGTGCTATTTTATTGTGCCTAATTGGGATTTTGATTTTTCTCATTTCATTCAAAATATTCATTTCTAGTAATTTGTTTTAAAAAATCTCATTAAGTTATTATTTATGTCTCATTAATTTGCATCCTCACCTTTTAGCCTTGACTAAAGGCTTCATTCTTGTCTATTTCTCTGCAGCTAAGAAAAGCACATAAGGGTCAAAGAAAAGAGAGAATAGACAATGCTTCTGGGTTTTGTTCCTAGAATACTTAATAATTATAAAAGAGGGTTTAATGTTTGATTTTGAGACAGTGTCTCTGTGATGGTTCATAATGACTGTCAACTTGACAGGACCTAGAACCAGCTGGGAGGGATTGTGTAGATTAGGTTAGCCAGTAGAACACGTATGAGAGGTGGTCTTTATTAGGTGGGTACTGTGGTACCTTGGGCAGAGACCCAGAACTGTATAAAAAGGAACCTCATAGCTGAATACCAGCATTCATCTCTCTTTGTTTCTTTACTGTACACTGGAAATGACCAGTTCTGCTTGGATGTCCTGTCACCACGTCTTCCCCAACATAATGGGCTGTAAATTTGAACTGTAAGCTGATATAAGCTCTCCCTCTTTTAAATGAATGTTTGTCAGGAATTTTGTCCAGCAATGAGAAGTCCACTAGTATTGTCTCACTTTGTGGTCCAGCCTAACTTCAAATTCATGGCAATCCTCCTGCCTTAGAAGTTCAAATTTCTGGGATCTTGGTCAAATCCCAACATGCCTAGAGATAAGAGGCCTTAAAAGATATTTTCATTGTAGTTAGTTTGAGGAGTCCATGCCCTTTGCTTCCTCTGACAAATCTGCTCACCAATGGGACTCAAATAGAAATTTAAAGAATCTGTCTGTTTTCCTCAAATCATTCATCACTCATAGTGATATAATCTTAATTCCTCCTTTGGGGAGTTTTTTGTTTGTTTGTTTATTTTATTGTGTCTTTCATGGTTAACCTTTACTTACTAATTCAGACAGTCATTTTTTCATCATATACTGTTGGTACATTTGAAATGTATTTTGATATCTGTGTCAGGCTTTGGAGCCCTAGGTAATGAACCTGCTCATGGGTCATCATCTCCTCTCACACTGAATTCTTTTTTTTTTTTTGTCTTCTTGTTCTTGGTCATTAAGGGAAGACAAAAACTAATCAGGCAAGCTATAATTTTCATCATGGAAATGAAAACCTTCTGGTCCTTGAGCCCAGCCTGAAATTCCTTTTATATTCCAGGAAGTGTTTTGTCACCATGAAGTGAGTACAGTGCCCCATTTTCTCAGGTTATTGCTGTCTTTTGTCACAGCAGAATAGTTACCCATATTATATAGCAACTGTTGGAGGGAAGATTATGTTAAATACAAGGTGAATTAATTAAATCACAAAGATGAATGGAATCCATACTGTGAGATGTAGCTTATGAAATGATGAGCATAATCAACATAGTCTTCACACAGCATAAATATCCAGTGAATCCAGGCATGGTGGTTCACGTCTTTAATCCCAAAACTCAGGAGGGAGAGGTAGGAGGATTGCTGTGAGTTTGAGGCTACCCTGAGACTAAAAAGTGACTTCCAGGTCAGCCTGGGCTAGAGGGAGACACAGCAATATTAACCATATATTCACACAATGCATAGAAAATAACTTGTGTTAATTGTTAGTGAAACAGCAATATTAACCATATATTCACACAATGCATAGAAAATAACTTGTGTTAATTGTTAGTGAAAACAGATACATTTTACTTTGAAATGCATCAAGGTTGGGACTAAAGCTCATTTGAAAAATCAAGGAAGGTTCTAGGAACATCTGAAAATTGAGCTAAGGTCCAATGAAATGAAATTAGTGAAGGAAATAGAATCTGTATCCTAAGGGAGAGGAGATTTACTCTTTCAATTAAAGAGAAGACAACGTGGAAAGACACCTAGAGTTTCAGGCAAAAAAAAAAAAAATGCCTGCAATCCCACCACTTGCTTAAATCAAGTTAAGCCTGGAGGCCAGCCTAGACTACACAGAGTTCAAGTCCAGCTAGAACTACACAGGAAGGAAAATAAAAAAGGCAGGGAGGAAGAAAGGGACTGAGGGAGGGAGGAAGGAGAAGGAAAGACAAAGAAAAGGAGAGAAGGGGAAGGGAAGGAAGATAAGTAAAGAAAGTGAGGGAGGGTGAGAAGGAAGGAAGGAAGGAAAGAAAGAAAGAAAGAAAGAAAGAAAGAAAGAAAGAAAGAAAGAAAGAAAGAAAGAAAGAAAAGGAAGGGGATGAGGCAGGGGTGGGAAGGGTAAGGAAAGACCAGGGAAAGGAGAGGAGGGGAAGGGAAGGAAGATAAGAAAGGAAAGGAAGAAAGGGATGGAAGGAGAGAAGAAAGGAAGGAAGGGAGGGAAGGAGGGAGGGAGGGAATAACAGAAGGAGAGGAAGGGAAGGGAAGGATGATAAGAGAGGAAAAAAGAAAGGGATGTAGGAAAGAGGGAAGGAAGGAAGGAAGGATGGAAGGAAGGAAGGAAGGAGAGCAGGCACTATGGTAGAGTAACATGTGTTGAGGAACTGGGAATTGGCTGAGTAACCAAAATGAAAGATCTAGGATGTGAGGGAGGAGAACTTTCTCCTATCATCACAGGACATTGTTTTGCACAATGAAAGTTGGGACCTTATCTTAGATCAATGGACAGTAAAGGGAATAAATAAAAACGAGACATGAACAGTTCAATAAATGGAAAGAAGAGTTTGACAATTTAACTAACCTCAGCTGCTGGATGAGTGAAGTCCTGGAGGAAAGGAGACTAGATGGTTTTCCACAGAACATGACTGACCACCCTGCTAACCCCCCACCTGTTCTCTGCAAGACATGCATTTGATGGCACAGTCTCTTCTGTATTGGCTCATCCAGGCTTCCTTAGTGCATGAATAGCTGAGACTTTCTGCCAAGCTAAAATAGAAATGCTTCCTACTAGGGACAATTTGAAAGAGTCCTAAGACATGATATTTCAAGACTAAAGCTGGCCAGGATGCTACACACCTGTAATCCTAGCACTTAAGAGGTTTAGTGGGGAGGATGATGGCCAGACTGGGTTTTATAGCAAGTTCCATGCCAGCATGAGCTAAATAGAAAACAAAAACATCAACAAAACAAAATCAATTTCAGGAGTGATATAATCGTTTCATCTAGTTCATCCGGGCAGGAAATTTTGTGTAAGTTTTTAGGCACCTGATTTCTTAAATTGAGCCTTCACACCCTTTCCACTTTAGACTGAAGCTCATCTATTGGATCCCAATGAGATTTAGGGTCTATATACAGGTTTCTCAGAGGACATCTTGGTTTAGAATCAAAGAAGGATCCTTTAGCAAAATTAGCATGGACTATGTCAAAACTTTCTGTCATTTAAATCCCATTAAGTTCAAGGCAATTCATTTTAGGACTAGGGAGTCTCCATTCCAAGATGGAATAATCCCATCTTTTGACATAGCTTGAGTTTCTTCATTATGTATAGAGATACTGTTCTTCAGTTTGGAAATCTAATTAATTATGGCATCAGGTGTCTCAAAACCTTGTGTAGCAATTTGATGGAGTGAGAACTTATGTGATCTATTTCAGACGAATATAGTTATTTCTGAGTACTCTTCTGGAGTTTAAAGAAGTAGTCTTATTGTTTGAAAGAAACTAACCTCTTTCCAAAAATAATGAACTAGACATAAATATTCATTACTCCTGAAAATAATTCCTTTTGTTGATGCTGAGTAACGACATCTCAGACTAATGTACAGGAGAATTTAATTCAGTCTAGTTATTTTCATTCAGTGGGATGGACATGTTCATTCTTTTAAGTGGCATATTTTGCTGGGCAAAGTTTCAAATCAGGGCTAGGGAGATGGATCAGTGGTTAAAGCACTTGCCTGCAAAGCCTAGGGAACAGGGTTTGATTCCCCAGGACCCATGTAAAGCCAGATGCACAAAGAAGCCCATGCATCTGGAGTTCTTTTGCAGTGCCTAGTGGCCCTGTTACACTGATTCTCTCTTTATCCTTGTAAATAAATAAATAAAATACTTTTTAAAAAGTTTCAAATAAATCTGAGACATTTATACAGGATATTGTTTTTTTCAACTGAGTTGGATTTCCCCCCTACATGAGTGTAACTATTTAAATCACTCTCATATTAATATAACTATTTTCATTCTTATTAGAAAATAAGATTTAAAAATTGCTCATGGTATTCCCCAAATATAATGACATGGAGTGTCATGTGATGTCATGTCATGGATGTGGTCAGCTGCTCAAATGAGGACCAGTCCACAGCATCAACTCTGTTGTTAGACACACAGGAGGTAAAAGGAACAGGGTTTGCAGAAAGCAAAGGAAGACAGACAAGCGAAGAAAATAAGTTTCGGTATAACTTCTTCATAATTGCACAATGTGTTAACTGTCATTGTCCCAAAGCCTTGTCACTGGGCAGTTGCCCTTTGTTTTTGTCAAAAACCCACCCTACCTTTACCTTCTTTGTATCAGTTACTTTCTCCTTGCTAAGACAAAATACTTGAACAGAAACAGCCAAAGGAAGGAAAGAGCTTACTTTTGGCTTATCATTTTGAGGGTAGAGTCCATCATGTCAGGAAAAGTATAGCAGGAGCAGGAAGCTCGAGTCACATCAGCAGGAAAAAAGTAGAGAGAGATGAATGTGGAATGCTTAACTGGCTTTCTCCTTTTTATACAGCCCATGACCCTCAGCCCATGGAATAGCACCATTCGGAGTGTAGAGTTCAGGTGAGACTCATCCCCCCCTAACCAATTAATATTATCTAGAAAAATCCCTCACAGTCCTGGGAGGACATTTGTTCCATGGTAATTCAAAATCTTACCAAGTTGACAACCAGAGCTTTAATCATCGCATGGTTCACATTGCATCTACTTTCATCTCTGTTCCCCCAAATATTGTCTTTTGCAATACAGATTAATTTTCCACTCAAAAGATATCAGGTACTGTCCCATGTAATTTGAACATCTATTACGAGCACAAACACCAATCATAGACATAAATGGATTAAAGATCTCCAAGTATATACATGCTATCTTTCCATCTCTGTGCAACTCAAGAATGGTGAGGTAGCTGGACACGGTGGACCACTGTAATTCCAGCATTCTAGAGGTGGAGACAGGAGGATCAGAATTCAAGGCCAGCCTTGGTTACATAGTGGGTTTGAGGCTGGCTGGGGCTACAGAAGAGCCTGTCTCAATGAAATAAAATAATGTGAACCAAAATTCCGACCTATAGTGATCAAAGTCTCAATGGTGAAGGAAGGCATGCAAAGGAACCTTTTGGAGAGTCTCACGAATATTGTGCTATGATCAAGATGATATGAAGTAGATAGTAAAAATTAATTACAAGCTTAAAATTAAAATTAGTCAACTTAAAATTAGTCTGTTTTGTATGACTTCTGAGGCACAGATGTAGCTCAGTTAAAAAAAAAAAGCTGGGCAATGTCTTAGGAGAGTAATGTTCAAACATTTCGGAGCTCTAAGGATTGAATTAGCCAAGCATGGTGGCACATGCCTTTAATCCCAGCACTCAGATGGCAGAGGTAGGAGGATCGCCTTGAGTTCAAGGCCAGCCTGAGACTACAGAGTGAATTCCAGGTCAGTCTGGGCTAGAGTGAGACCCTACCTGGAAAAACAAAACAAAACAAAACAAAAAAACAAAAAAAAATCAAAGTTAATGGTTTAATGTTTAGCCAAGTAGCTAAGTTAATGTTTTAAGTTTTATAATGTCAATAATTTCCTCAAAATGTCACATCATAAAAAGTAATGACTTCTTCCAGAAGTGGGAAAGCGAAGGTTCTTTCTGAACATACCGAGTGTGACTGATCAGGCAGCTGTGATCAGAATGGCTTCATGTGGAAGGGTTGAGGCACCGTGATGTCTCGGAGGGACACTGTGCCCACCTACCAGCAAATTGGAGACAAGTGATCATTCTCAGTTGACCTCTTCTTTGGCAAAACAAGCCTTGATGTTCAGACAGCATGTGAATTTCAAACCTCATGTGAATTTGCTCTTAATACCTGGCACTCTGCTGGTTTCCCTTCGTTTCTGTCATTTCCTGGATGTGCAGTGCACTGAGTTCATCAATTCCAGTAAGCTGCATGGGAAAGAGAAAGAAAAAAAAAAGATAACAAACAAAACCATTGGTTTACAATTGCAAATGATCTGTGGACACTGGTCATCCAGAGGGAGCATGAAAGATTAAATTAGAGACTTTGCAGGAACACTCATGTCATGAAGAAAAATGGCAGAAAGAAGCAGAGGATGTGGGACTTCCAATCTTTGGCTGTGTTTGGTTTGTGATATCAACTTGGAAGCTTAGAAACTCCAGTACATATTGTTTTGATATCAGTTATTGATTGAGATATCTTTGCAAGGAAGGGCTTACAGAAGAGTCATATTTCAGAACAATTTGACTTAACTTCATATTGTTTTTATCTCTGGTGAAGCAATGATTCTCAATTATAAATTATTCACCTTTAAAGAAATGGCTTTTGATATTGATGCATCTTGTATTGCTTCTACCTTGATGCAGTTCATATTTCAAAAAAAAATTCACCAGTAAATCGCATCTTGCCAATTTATTTTCTAGATCACAGAATGTCGCCTTAGTTTGCGACATTTGGCAGATTTAATTCATAAAATGGAAATTGTGTCATGGTGGTGGGGATTCATTGGAAAAGTTTTCCCAAGAAAAAAGAATTGAAGGAAGTGAATGAGAAAGGAAATGTACAAAAAAAAAATATAAAGATTTGTCATCAATGTCATGAACAGTATGGACATTATTCCCCGAGCCATCTGAGGAGCAGGTAGAATGCTTTCCAGAATGGACCACCTGAAGAGTGTCCTCACACACTGGCTCCATTGCCTGGCATACAAGCATTAAGTGTTTGGTACGAACTATTCTATACCATCTGAAAATATGTAAGTCAACATGGGCCCTGTGAGCACAGAGATAGAGAAGTGTTTGTTAGGATGCACCATGCTATTTTAGGCTGGCTAGTGTTTGGGCAAGTCTGGGAGAACATTTCCAGGAAGGGTTCTCTGAAGGATGAAGGCCCACTCCCAGGATGGGTAGCTCTCTTGGTGGCAGCCTGTAAATATAAAGTTTCAGGAAGAAATATCCCCTTCGCCTGGCCTCCCTTGCTCCCTGCTGGTGAGTGTATCTACCCTGTTGCTACCGCCATTCACTGACAATGGAATCCAGCTTCTCCAGCCTTCCAGTGTGGACTGAAGGACAGTTGCTCTCCAGGAATCCCCCAGACCACCGTACTAGGTAGGAGCTGAAGGAACCAGCTTTGTAGACTGAGTAGCTACCAGTTTCTCAGCCTCTCCAGTGTACAGATATCCATTGTTGGACTAACCGGCTCATATTATTATGTAAGCCAATTTAGTAAACACCATTTATGTTCTGTAGATATTCGTTCTATTGGCTCTGTTCCACTGGAGAGCCCCGACTAAGGCATTGTGCAAATGGATGTTCAATATGCATTCTAGCTGAAGACCTAGAAAACCAAAACCAGACATTTTATAAGCTCATAGATGACCCTGTCATTTCCCCCCTTTTTATTCTGCTAATCGCTAAAGTTATGTAAATAATAGCATTTTTGCTGTTTGTATTTGGATGCATATCAAACCTAGCCAGACATGCATGCACAATGCAGGTGCAAGAATAAAAGCAGATCCTTCTTGCCTGCAAAGCCCAAGGACTCAGGTTCAATTCTCCAGTACCAACTCAAGCCAGATGCACAAAGGGCACAAACATCTGGAGTTCATTTTCAGTGATTGGAGAGCCTGGTGCAACCATCTGTCTGTCTCTCTTCTATCTATCTCTGCTTACAAATAAATTTTAAAATTTAAAAAAATAAAAAAAACCCAAATCTTTCTATACTGTAATGATAAAATGTCTTCTCAGTCAAGTTTCTGGATGTAGATGCCTGGACCGGCACCATCATCATCCTCGATGAGAACTTGTTACATGAGAAAACACTTTTAAAAAATTAGGGCTGGAGAGATTGCTCAGTGGTTAAGGCACTTGCCTCCGGTGCCTAAGGCCCTGGGTTCAATTCCTCAGGACCCACAAAAGCCAGAACCACAAGGCGGTGGCCCTGGTGCGTTCTCTCTCTCTCTCTCTCTCTCTCTCTCTCTCTCTCTCTCTCTCTCTCTCTCTCTCTCTCTCTCTTTCTCTCTGCTTGAAAATGAATAAATAAAATACTAAAAAAATAAAACCAATATATAAAAAATGATATTTTATGAGAGAGAGAGAGAGAGAGAGAGAGAGAGAGAGAACTGGAGTGTCAGAGTTTTCTGCCATTGCAAGTGAATGCTAGAGGCTTATACCACATTTGTGTCTTTCCACGGGTCCTGGAGAATCAAACCTGGACCAGCAGGCTTTGCAAGCAGGTGTCTTTAACCACTGAGGCATCTCCCCAACCCCTTGAGTAAATTCTTGAGCCCAATCCTAACTGTACTGGATCAGAAGTTCTACAGGTATGGTTCAATAATCTGTGTTTCCAAACAGAGGCCCTTTAGGAGACATTTATACCCATGAACACTTGAAAATTTCTTTCATAGATGAATAAAGTCCAAATTTTGATATCCTAGGTACCTCAGAAGACTAGAAGCCCTTGGTTGCAGTGTTGGGAGCTGGCTGGTGTCTCCTACTCTTGACAGTCTCTCAAGGAGCATCATGGAGGTGTTTGAGGAATATATGGGAAGAGATTAGAATTAAAGCAAACGTGGAGAGACCTTTGGAGTGGTGTCATCTCTGTCCTACATGGAAACCATGTTCCAGGTTACACCTGAAAATACTTGACTCTCTATATCTGGTCTAGCCTGGACTATTGAATTCTTATTTGGGCTGAATCCATGCAGCCAAGACCCTAGCTCACTATCATATTCACAATCCTAATATAATTCATTTGGAGAGTAATTTATTATTATCACTATTATTATTACCTCTGGGTGGGCACTTCATGGCTGTAAGTACAGTAGAGAATCACTTCCCCCTAACAATTTGTCCTTTTTACTTTTTGGTTTATCATTAGCATTTCCTCTTAGAAAAGCAAAGATTTATTTGGTGATCGAGTGACTGTTACAGAGAAGAAACTGGTGTAATTCTCCAGGTCCTATCTTGCTACAGGGCCAGACCATGCCGCAGCCAAGCCTAGAGGCTCCTAAAAGAACTGCACACTACAGTCCTTCCCACCTGCGTCCCTACTTTCTACTACTAACTGTTCACATTCAGACTTTCAGCTACACAGCAAAACCACTAAACAATACCAAGAAGGGCACTTACCTTTATTATCTGTAATCTCAGCTCTTGGGACATAGAGACAAGTGAATCAAATTTTATGGGGTTTTAAATATAAAGTGGTATCCAAATAGAAAATCATTTATTCATTCCTTATAATTCCAATTTTCTTTAGAAAATGTTAAATGCAAATGGAAATTGCCAGTGAAATATTTCTTTTAAAACAATGTTGATTACATATATGTGTGTGTGTGCTTTTTACTGCTACGTATAAGCATTATAATTATCATTCAATATACATTAAACAAAATGTGGAAATCATATGAGTATTTTTTTCAAAAATTCTTTTAGTAATAGAGTTAAACCATTGCAATGTGGCAATAATCTGGTGAATTTTATCCTTTACTGATGGTTTTGTTTATAAAAGAAATAACTCATACCACTTGCAGGCGATGTTTGGTCTCCTTTTTAATATATTTTGCAAGTACAAGTGTTCACAGAAACCTTTATTAATGTACTAAGCCCTCAAAGTATTGATAAAATATTCTGAATATTCCATTCAGAACTGTAGACAGTGTGTGCAGAGATTCATATTATAATATTGCTTATCAGAGAAAAGTTATAAGTTTCATTGAGGATGTGTTAAACATACTATGAGTCTACCGATATTATATATTTCATCTGCCTAATCAAATAATCTACATCCATTCAAATGGCATTTTTGAAGGTATATAATAATATGAGAGCCTAATCTTTGCTTTTTAAAATACACAAACACATGCAAGCCATTGATGTTGGTTGATATAAATCTTAATACTAACATATATTTTATTTCCATTTCTTCACTTGGCTGTTCTGTATTTCTCAATGTTTTCATAATTTCTAATCATTCAAGTACTGAGCATTTTAAAAGCTGAGCATCCCAAAGTCACCTATACCCAATTATATCAAGGAGATGCTGACAATTTGGAAAAATAAAAGAAATTACTTGTGGTTTGGGGTCTAGCATGTAAAAGGCACAGAAGTGGCAAATATGTCTTAGCAACAAGTGCAAATCTAAGCAAGCTGAAAGATAAACAACTCTTAGTTCTTAGAAGAACAAGATTGTACGGCGAACTGCCATCCCTAATGAACCCCAATGACAAGTACAGAAAATCACAAGGTACAGGAGATGAAGCCCACAGGACCAGGCAAACCCAGAGTGTAATTGACAAATTACTTGAGGAGCATTGTCGATAACTGTGACAGTTAAAAACTACAGGGGACAGAGACAGGGTTTCTGTGAGTTTCACTTCCAGGATCTGTGCCTGATGACTATCAGAGAAAAGTCCTCTTTTGACTCTGCAGAAGGAGAGAGACAAAGAAGCATCCTGAAATACACCAGGACATTTTGTTCTTCTTAACAAGGTCTATAGCTCAGAAAGAAAAGCAGAGCTCAGCCTGCTGGAGTTTTATCAGAGCCTAACCCACCTGGGAGACAGGAACTACTCCACTGCAGCCTGCATGCTGGGGGGGACATTCATAGCTCCTGTCCACTTTAGCCATCTTCTTCAAATGGAGTGGACAGTAAGAAACCATGTGAGGTTTGTAATATACAACCAGAAACAGACCCAGTAACAGGACAATAGAACACTCTCCTCCTGCCCTTTCCACACACTAAGACTTATTCACCATTTTTCTTTCCCCATCTCTAGATATCAAGAACAGAATTGTAATGGACCTGGGGAGATGGCTCAGTGGAGAAAGTGCACTCTGCTCCCTGAATTCAATCCCTAGACCCTCAAGAGAAAAAA
>PVHP010024626.1:10459-26384 GCA_004024765.1 Zapus hudsonius | reverse complement strand
GTGGCCCAGGCAAGGTGGCTCTATGGAGCTCTAAGAAAGAGAGAGGCAACAATCACTAAAACCTCTGTCAACATGACCACTGCCTCTATTGCCTACCTTATCTGGAATATCTACCACATCAAGCATTGTGTAACTACTGTTATGAATATAGCCCTTTGTTTTTGTGAGAGTTATGACCATGGTACATGTGAAAACACAAATGTTAGGTCACTTAATGGCTTCAATCAGAGGTGGAGGCAGGATTTAGATTCTGCCTGAAGAACTTGAGCTCTTCACTGATAAGCTGGCTGCCTGTATCCTTGCAGCCAGTCCATGGTTCTCGGAAATTTTAAGTCAAGAGGGAGTAAGAGCTAAACATCAAGCTAAAACTGGAACACCTATTATTTGTACCAGATTTTTTTTTAAAGATTAAAGATTTTTTTTTAAAGTAGCATTTAGACCTGAATATATACTCTAAGAAACACAATGATGTAAGACACAGTGTTATCTGTGACAGTGTACTGGGTCCTTTGGGAAAAAAACAGATAATAGAATAGATAATGTAACATTTCAGTGAAGTCAAGAACCTTTCTTTCTGTTATACACAGGCTGCTTATTCTTGGGTATTGTTTTGTCTGTGAGGAGCATTATCTAAAACTGCCCCAGACCCTGCTGCCAGGGTTCCTCTGTCCTAAGTCCTCATTCTAGAAATCCCCTTTTCTTCTGAAAACGGAGCAGCACTCAACAGTTAGAGCTGGAATTTTTTGTTCCAGGCTTTGAGGAAAGGATGAATGTGATTGTAAAACAAAAAGAAAATGCTAAATCTACCAGGATGAAAGATGTGCTGATTTCCAGAAGTGTCTTTCAATTTTCTTAAGATCAAATTTGCAACTGCTTTAAAAAAGAAAACCCTCACTATAGAATATCTGAAAATACTTGATAGCAGACACCTGTGATGTTTCCATTTGTTTATAGGAGGCAAGTGGAAGAGTGGAAGAAAAGAAAGCTGGCTGGGGGGGGGGGCGGGGGAGGGGGATAGGAGAGGCCACCTTCCAGCTAAGAGATAGGTAATAAAACCCAACTGCTTCCCTATATGGTTTGTTAATCTTCAAGAGATTGCTTTAGAAATTGGTCTGGCTCAAGGCATCACACTTCCCCAGCCCCTAGCTGGCCTGTTTCCCTTCACTGAATTGTAAGAGGACAGGTGCACAGTTCTGGAATGTAATAGAAACTTGGTTTCTGGCTTGGGTTTGCACTGCCCTCCTTCCCTCTCCCCTCTTCCTTCCTTCGGACCAGATCATGCAAATCCTCCATCCCAGTTCACTTGTTGTGGGAAGCCTGTCTGCTTGGACTCCTAAATCACATCGAGATGCTCTGTTCATTCAGCCGTGAACAAGTCCTTTGACACATAGTTGACATTGCTATATTCTCAGGGCAATGGTATCCTAAGTGTGCCTAACCCACATTTCCTTGGGTTTAATTCAGTTCAAGACTTGCTGTTTATAGTTTTTAAATTTTATCTTGAAAAAGAGTGCCCATAAAGCCTAACAAATGAAATATAAATAGTTCAGTCAAAGATGTTTCCATTTCATAAAACTATATATGTAATTCATTTATTTATATTCTCTATATGTGCATTGGACTGGACATATTCCTAACTGTGGGATAAGGGAGAACAAAGTGGAACCCCAAATCCATTGTCTAGCTATTCTTTGACATTTGGGGGGATTTAAGCTGCTTTGGGTATGTTATATAAAAGAACTTCCTACTTAAGTGTCACAAAAGACTTGGGCAAAATTATTCACTGATGACATGATTCTAGTAGCAAAAGGCAAATAGACAAAAGCACCTATTAAATAACCGTCAGAATGGAGAATGGAAAAATAAAAAGAGCATAGTCAACCAAAAAAAAAAAAGCCAGGCATGGTGGCACACACCTTTAATCCCAGCACTCAGGAGGCAGAGATAGGAGGATTGCTGTGAGTTCAAGGCCACCCATAGACTACAGAGTGAATTCCAGGTCAGCCTGGACTAGAGCCAGACCCTACTTAGAAAAAACAAACAAAAAAGAGCATAGTCATACAAAAGGATATCATATTGATATTAGAGATGAATGAGTGATAGAATATGAAACAACATTCATAAATTAATTAAATAGAGGTATCTATACCTGAATTTACTTCAAAAGCAGGATGAAGTGTTGCAAAGAATGTGTGTCTGTCTGTGTGTGTGTGTAAAGTTTAAAAGCAAGTAAATACAAAAATATGTAGTGTAATATTTATTAAATACAAGTTGATGGTTGACAGCAAATTTTAGTTGGGGACATGTCTTGAATGAAGAAAAAATGAGCTCAAGGGAGAATATCCAAGAGGCTTCACTTGCATTTGTAAAATTCTTTCTTAAGGCAAATATTTGTTGTATTGATCTCTACTGCATGCTTCATAAATTAAAATCACTTCCCTTGCCTTTCTCATCTTCTTGGCCAGCAAGCTTTTATGTTTACTGGCTTCCATACCTGTAAACAGCTCTTAATATGAGTTATGATTCTGCTCTCATTATATGACTGCAGCTAAGTGGTTCACATCTGTTACATTAATTTCAGATTTTAATGACAACTAAAAATCATTATGAAACTAACATTAAACTATGTACCTATGCCCGATTTTAGAAAATCAATCTATGAAAATATTAATTTTTAATATAAAATAGTAGAGACTTAATAAATGTTTAATTTGATTGAGGCAGAATCCCTGTGCAATTCCTATCAATTATAACTTCCCTCATTATACTTTAAATTACTTGGTCTTCCAAAATTAGATAAGATACACGTAGAACTTTTTACATGATTGCCTGTTATATAAAATGAGGTTCATGTGTAAAATCCATCTACTTACCGTAATTTCAGCATTAAAAAGTATATTAGGAGGTTGCTCTCTACCAAAGATTCATTTCTTATTTTTGCTTTTCCACTTCAGTAAAGGCTTAGGTGTTACATCTTTGACAGTAAAATTTCCATGACAACAGAATTTTTTTGTCATAAGCACAGGCATGGTTAAGAGGAAAGTCTTTAGTTAACAAGCTGGGTTCGGAGGCATAAGATTCTTATTACAAGTGCATTTTTCAGCTGGAACTTTGGAGACAATACATAATTAATTGTGAGTGAATTGTACTTGCTTCAGCATGACACTGATAATGTCCATCCATTATATCGTCAACACCTTAGAGTAAATAGATCCAGAACCACAATCTGCCCCAGAACAAACAGCATCAGACCTTCCCTTATAATTAGGCACAATGTGAAGAACACTCAAGGGATTTCTGAGAAATTCAAGGATTCTGGTTTTCCTAATAATTCTCTCCTGCAGGATTCATAAGAATGTTTTGGACTGATTTCTCATCATTATAAAAAGTGACTCAGGACAAATATGGAGGATTTGTAAATACTGAAAGGGGTAAAGTAGAAAATGGAAGTTACCCAGAAGTTCACTGTTGTGAAATAACCAATGTTAAGACTTAAATATATTGCATATTTTCTGCCTGGTTATCTTCCCTGGGAGCCAAGAAAAAACAAAACAGTTTCAGACGATATTGAAACTCAAGGCTGTAGGCAGCTGTCTATATTCCTTAAGTATAGCAACGATGGGCTTTCTCAGAGCTTGTTGGCTGGGAAATGCTCAAGTCGGGAGTGATAGCTTGGATGAAATGCAGTAAAATAATCAAAATATAATTAGGTCCAGGGGAATTGTCAAGGGATGTCCTTTCTAGTAATAAACTCTATGGTAATGATCCATTGAAGAAAAAATATCAAATCTTCATTTCCTCCTTTGGAGGCTGGTCACTTAATCTCTCTTTCATAGATACATTAGTGTCTCCCTGACAAACCCAGCGCATTCATTCAAGCAGACATTTGTTCATTTGATAGACTTTTTTTTTCATTTGATAGATGCTATTCATTATCTGTGCTTTTGCTTCCTAGTACAAATGTCCTTTCTCAATCTTTTTAATTAAAAAAGTATTTATCAAATACCCACTCTATGCCAGGGTCTGTACACACAAAGAATATCACTTTGTTAGTCCCTTCACTCAAGAGCTCACATCTAACCCAGCAAGCCCACTTCTGGGTGGTGTACACCTTTAATCCCCAGCACTTGGGAGGCTGAGGTAGGAGTTTCACTATGAGTTTGGGCCACCCTGAGGCTATGTAGTGAATTCCAGGTTAGCCTGGGCTAGTGCTAGACCCTGCCTCAAAAAAACAAAAAGAAGAAGGAGGAGGAGGAGGAGGAGGAGAAGGAGAAGGAAGAGGAAGAGGAGGAGGAGGAAGAGGAAGAGGAGGAGGAGGAGGAGGAGGAAGAAGAAGAAGAAGAAGAAGAAGAAGAAGAAGAAGAAGAAGAAGAAGAAGAAGAAGAAGAAGAAGTGTCCTATGTCAAGTGTGGGGTAGATGAGTACTTGGAATAGTGTCTGAATTGTACTGGCTAATCACCAGAGTTATCTTTAGTCTCATTCCATCCTCATATTATTTATTACATCTACCTTTCAGGGAAGCTCGTATCAGCTGAAAAAGAGCAAAGGTGTTTTTTTTTTCTTTGCTTTACTTTTTGTTCTTTCTTTTTTGGTAATGGTAAGAGTTCATTTGTGGTAATAGCAGGAGAAATTTAATAGAACTACCATCTGCCAATAACAATTCTGAACTCTACATCCCCCCCCCAAAAAAAATGGAATTAAAATAATTGTTTGAAGCCAGAAGGGTTCATGGAGAATAGGCAGATCCTGGGGTAAACATGATTCTGAAAATAATGGGCACAAACTTGAGAATATCCACATTTCACATCTTTTTCTCTGAGCGCCCTCTTCCTCATCTCCCAAAGTATAGCCTAGTGTTGCTTAATGGTGGGGATATGTTCAGAGAAATACATCGGTAGGCAACTTCATCACAGCTGAACATGATGGGGTGTACTTACGTGAGCCTAAATGTTGCAGTCTAGTACACACATAGGCTGCTTAATTGGAGGGACCTACTCATCCAAATGGCAGTGCGCTAGCTATGTTCATACCAGCATTCCCACCAAATAAGTAATATGCTGTGCTACCTGCCATATTAGGATAGTGGCCATTCCACTAGGAAATAACATTTTTTTCAGCCTTATGGGACCATAGGTCTTATGGGACCACTATTGTATATGTGGTCTGTCATAGAACAAAGTATCTTTGCATGGCAGATGACTATAGGGAAGAAAATTCATTCAAGAAGGGCCTGAATGCTTGGTCTGAGGCTTCAGGTCTGTCTGAGAAGGAAATCCCAAAACACAGAAGGAGATTGCATAAAGGGGTGTTGCAGTCAGCTTTATGTGGCTGGCACAAAGCACCTGACCAAAAGCAGCTCATGGGAGAAAAAGTTGTTTATTTTGGCTTATAGACTCGAGGAGAAGCTCCATGAGGGCAATGGAAACCATGGCATGAGCAGAGGCTGGACATCACCTCCTGGCCAATATCAGGTGGACAACAGCAACAGGAGAGTGTGCCAAACACTGACAAGGGGAAGCTGGCTAGAACCCCCATAAGCCTGCCCCCAATACACCTCATCAAGGAGGCTCCAATTCCCAAATTGCCATGCATTCAGAACACATGAGTTTATGGAGGACACCTGAATCAAACCACCACACAATTCATAGCTTCCAATTAAGAGCAGAGGCTGAAGCCAGGTATGGTGGCTCATGCCAGTGCTCAAAGAGTCTGAGGCAGGAGGATTGCTGTGTTTGAGACCAGCCTGGGCTACATAGAGGGTTTTAAGTCAGCCTCAGCTATAGGTGGTCTCAAAATAAATAAATCAATAAAATCTGACAAAATAGAATAAAATAGCAGATACTACATGCATCTTCAATAAAAGACACTGACCGGTTGAAAAATCAATGGATACTAACTATGCAGACACTGAAGCTAAGGAAGCTACATTGATATCAACTTAGATTTGCAAATGTGGATTCCACTAGGAAAAACATATAGCCATTTGTAATAATCAAAGAATGATTTCATTAAGATGGCATAATTCTAAGTGTGATGGCAGCTAATGATAATGAATGCTTGTTTTCTAAACATCTGCCCAGTAATTTCCTCGAAGGACTTTGCTTTGATTAGAAAGATGTTTTGGTAAGTGAACTAGAGCCAAGGGCTAGTTTGGTAATGCAGAGAGAAGCAGGTAGAACTACCATAGGCGATGAGAGAGGGTCACTAATTTCGGTTTGCACAAAACTGAGGTGTTTCTTTTAGCATGCAACTTACAATGCAAAACCAAAGACTATTCCCAAGTTGAAACTTTCCTGACAAACTGGAACTGTTATCCTACAAAAGAGGTGCATTGCTGTCAGAATGGAAGAATAAGAGAGTAAGGAGAGAGGAGGGAGAGTAGATTGTCATCAGATGATGGAAGACTGATCAAGAAGGAAGTAATCCCTTTGAGAGATCCTGTAACCTTGAGGAAAATTAAAAAGATTAGCTGGGGCTGTAGAGATGGCTCAGCAATTAAGGAACTTGCTTGCAAAGCAGAATGACCTGGGTTCAATTCTCTAATACCCATGTAAAGCCAGATACACAATCTCCCCCTCTCTCCTTGCAAATAAATATTTTTTTTGTTTTTTTGAGGTAGGGTCTCGCTCTAGACCAGGCTGACCTGGAATTCATTATGTAGTCTCAGGGTGGCCTTGAACTCATGGTGATTCTCCTACTTCTGCCTCCAGAGTGCTGGGATTAAAGGCGTGCACCACCACGCCCGGTTAATAAAAATATTTTTAACAAAGATTGACTAGTTTCAAGTGAAAAGCCTCTTTCCTTCTTAGCCTCCAGTCACTTTTCTCCACATTCTCATGCCGGGTGATAGTGTTCAACTCTACATGCCAAAAATTCTTTGAATTTTTATAGCCAATCCAGACAGTTCTCCTATCTCCAGATACCTGTGGCCACCTGCCTAGTCAACATCCCCATGTCAAGCTTAAATAGCATTGTGACATGTTGGAAACCTGTCAGGAACTCTGCTTTTGTAAAACCCTGACCAGCTCCAAGCAGCAATCAGACACTGTGACATGCCCACAGAAAGGATGCCAGCCCACAGGACAATCCACGCAGCAAGCATACAGACACTGTGACATGCCCACAGAAAGGATGCCAGCCCACAGGACAGTCCACGCAGCAAGCAGACAGACACTGTGACATGCCCACAGAATGGATGCCAGCCCACAGGAGAGTGCATCTGTGCCCTCTGCAAGTCTGATCCATGTGTGGTAACATGAACAAGTATTCTGAGTGCTAGTTCTTTCCTCCTCTAGAGAGGAATAAAACCAGGACAACAGTCTGAAGTGTGACATCAGACTGAGAAACCTTTCAGCATTATCTATCTGCCTTTGGGAACTCTGGGGAGAAATTATGATTCAGTGTCTTGCTGTATAGAAGGTTCCAGTTCTGACTTGGATCTAGACTCATAAGAACACTTACGATGTATCTAAATATTCCAGCTATTGCTTTGAGATTGTGATGTCATTCAGCTGGCCTCCTCTAGCTTCCAAGGTGTGGGAGCTCCCACTGGGCTGTTGGGTTTCTCTGTTAACTTTCTCTGTTACAGATTTTCTCTTTGTTAACTTTCTCTGTTACAGATTGGTTCATCTCTTCAACTTCTCCCTTAGTTTGCCCCCCCCCCATCTATCTTCCTATCAAGTTGTGTTTGCTTCCCTGCATTTTCGGGTGTTTTAAAAAGAATAAATTTTCAAGTAAGCTAAAGCTACCTACTAATCAAAATGAGTATCTGAGTGCTGACTTCTTTATCTTTAGTACACATTTCAAGCATTACTGTGTACTCACCAAAGCACATGCTCTGAAGATACAAAGGCACACACGCAAGATGCTCATGGTTCACCCAGGGCAATGGAAGCGCACATTTTTAATTCACAATCTAATTGTGTAGCCAAAGGTTTTAGGAAGAGAAGGAAATAGCATGGATTCGCAGAGGCTTTGATTCCATGACTACATCAGGAAAAGGAAAACCAAGTGAAAGAGGAAAAGAAAGTGCAAACAAGAATCCCTAGTCTGGAATATTGTCGGTTGAGTCACCAGACAATTACTTCCGAAAAGAAGTATTGGGAAGATGTATTGGGCAGATGAAATGCCTAATGAGACCATAAATGAGGAGAATTGCTTCTTACAGCATATGAGAAGATAATTTTTATCAGATAATGAAATTGTTTTGAGTCTTCGGAATGAAAATGAATCCCTTGCTGATGTAGATCACGCTAATAAAGGGAGCGGGAGACGATGTCGAAATTACACTTGGCTCGTTGTAGGCAGAAACCAACCTAAATAGTCTAGGAAAAAAAAAGAAAGATAATGAAGTAATCAAAATAATTGCTTAATAGGGAATGTGAAAGATCTGCAGTGTTAAATTATAAATGTACATTTTCAAGAAAAATGAGGTGACCTTAAGGAACAGATTAGAAACCCAAACTCGTGCCGGGTAGAAGCAATGCTTTTCATTAGCAAAGCTGAAGATTAATTAAATCTGGGGAAGCTCTTTGAAATCCACAAGTGCGAGTTATATTTGAATATAATGCAACTGGTATATTGGTGGCATAATTAATGATTAAAATAGAGCTCTTTATTAAATGTGCTCTGGCATGATTCACGTGACAGACGTGAAATCAAGAGGGCAAAAACATGTTATTTAAAGCCAAAATCAACTTTAGAAATATCTGCTGTCAAAAGCGTGTGTGTGTGTGTGTGTGAGAGAGAGAGAGAGAGAGAGAGAGAGAGAGAGAGAGAGAGAGAGAATTACAGGGTAACTTATCCAGTGGGTAAATAACCTATGTAATTCTGTCCTCTGAGGTTGCCTAGAAACCCAATGCAGAGACACTTCCTCACCAGCCTCTCTAAGGGACTAGGTAGGAGGCTGGAGGGGAACAGCTTATTGATTACTTTCTCATATCTCTGAACCTTTTGTTGCAGCTCAGTGATTTCAGAGATTGGTATCAGAGAAAGGAGACGACTGCCCTGTATTGAAACCTGAACTTTAAGTAGGACTTCAACATGGAGTTCTGTGTGTGTGTGTGTGTGTGTGTGTGTGTGTGTGTGTGTGTGTGTGTATATGGGGGGGGTGACACTGGATTCTTTGTTCCCTTTCCCAATACGGCCACACTTAACACATCTCCTTTCTCTACTTTTCACTATCACTTGTCTTTGGTCTACTGAGGATGGGGGGGGGGCTGTGTCTAGCTTGTTTGGGCTGCCAGGAATGAACCCTAATGATTCCAAGAGGAAGGCTCAGTAGACTTGCACAGGGAAAATGGGGCAATCCTAGCAAGTGTTCACTAAAGTTGTGGCCTCCCTGTGAATATTTATGAGAGAATGCAAGTAGCCTGCAAGTAGTACCATAGCAACAAAATCTCAATCTTGATTATCACCAGCTCAAGTATACTAATTCTCCTTAAAGTTACTATGAGAAAGGCTCAAGAAGCAGAATTAAGGGCAAATTTTGGTATGTTCACATCAGAATTACAGGAAGGCCATTGTTTTGAACTGAACTCTTGCACAGGATCCCAGCATACTATACTAAAAACCAAAATGGAGTCACCAACGCTAAAGTTCCATGTCATCAAATGAAAACCAAATTGCTTATCTGACCTTTCAAGAAACCAAGAAAAATGAGAAGAGACAATATCTGCATTTCCCATGTGTGCTGATTTCAGTGAGCCAAGCAGTGAAGAAGTGAGCAAAAGAACCTTCTGTTAGCCGATGGGTCACTCACCTAAGCTGGTCTCCCTGCCCCTGCCTTCCAAGGGAATAACTTTCAAATAACCTACCTGCTTTGGGTTCTCTGTTTCTGTTTTTATTTCTTTTAATTTTTTTTTATTTATTTGAGAGAGAAGACAGAAAGAAAGAGGCAGAGAGAGTGTGTATGGCATGCCAGGAACTCTTGCCCCTGTAAATGAACTCCAGATGCATGAACCACTTTGTGAATATGGCTTTACGTGGGTACTGGGGAATCCAACTTGGACCATCAGGCTTTATAAGCAAGTGCCTTAAATTACTGAGCCTCTCCAGCCTGTTTCTGTTTTCTATAGTGCCTTTATGCCTGCCAAACCAAGCTCTTCTCATCTTAGTGAACATGGATTTTATTTTATGGAATGACACATTGACTGGTTCTTAAAAAAGAGTTAATTAAAATGTTCCAATTGTTGTAATGTTTGTCTTTTGACAACTGTTAATAAATATTAAAAAGCAATTTATTGGGGCTCTTTCTAACTCCATGAGAGGTGTTTAGAGAAAAAAAAAGCTAAAGAACTTGAAGAATGGCTGGTGGAGTTCCTTTCAGTTCTCTGTCTAGTGCTGGGAACTGTCTAATTCAGGGCTTCTTAAAAGTTCTTCTACTTAGGACCCCTTTTCATCCTGGGAAGTTGTTACATGACCTTAGGAATACAAGTATATTAAATAGGTATACAAATCAAACACTATTAATAAATCATAAAGAAATTTATTTTAAGGCATTTTTTGGAATGGATATAATTTTATCATTTGTTAAAGATAAAGCAAATTTGCATGCTCATGAGATGCATGCGCTTGCTTATTTTTACATAAAGAGTTGTTTCTTGGCTAAATCAGACTTCATGACTAGAGCATCTTCAGTGTTTTTCAAAGTTGTGAATGCTAAGATGCTACTTCATATAAATATGTAGTACAAAATGACACAAGAATGTTTAGGGCTATCACAGAAGTTGTTAGAAATTCTGTCCTAATCCCAACCCAAAATTTATTTAATGATGTTTTTATGAAACTACAATCAGAAACACAGCAATTTTAAAAAATCAAATATTCTAACACCCCCCCCCCGAAATATACTAATTCCATACATGCTGGGGAATGATGACAGAGCAACATTAAAAGCTGTTGCTTTCTGTAATTAAAACATTATGTTTTCATAAGCAGAAAGAACTTTGCATTTGTAGCAAAAACACTGCAACTCATAACATACAGTCTTGAATGAGCATCGAGGTGCTGTAGGCATGTTTGTTGACATTGCCCAGGGTGAGGACATGCACGGGGCAGCGTGTGTGCTGTGTGTTCAGAACCAAGGCTACAGGGCAGTCAGTCACACACTGTACCATGGATGACTCTGCCAGGAGCACCTCAGTCCTTATGCTTTTGATTTCCAATTAATTTTTGGTCATCATATATTCAACTAGGCAATGTCATTTGGGGTAGCAATCCACAATTTAAGAAGCTGTGGTCTAACTTACTGGAGTTGCCTATGAATTAAGACTCTCCAGAAATATAGAAAATAAGATAAGGGAGGGAGAAGAAGAAAAAGGAAAGAGTGGGAGAGAGAAACAGTGAATGAATGAATTAGCTCTCTCAGTTATGAAGGTAAAAACCTGCAGAGCAGCTGAGAGACTCAGGGAAGAGTACGCTCCAATTCTGGCCCACAGAATTCTCCCCTCCTCTGACAACCTGCCTTTTCTTAAGGATTCCAACTGATTGGACAGGGTGCAGCTTTATTAGGGAAGGTAATCTGCTTAACTCAAAGACGTCTCTTTTCAGCAACATCTGCGCTTGACCGAGTATCTTGGTACTGAGCTAGGGACTAACTGTTAAGCATGCCGGGGATGAAGGGAAGAGGGAATGCAAGAGCAGTATGGAAACGTATCACTTATAAACCATTCAGTATCTAAACGGAGGATTAATAACTCTCAAACAAAGCTTTGTGTTTGAACAAAGAAAAAAAACATCATATCTGACTTTGTAACCTGCACTTTGCAGGACCTGCCAGGAAATGAAATAACCTTTGTTAATTATTTTAATGAAAACGAACCTATCTATCCCCATACTGCAACCTTCAGATGCCTGCAAGGTGAGATGCTTATGAGGCCTGCATGTCCTTGTGGGTGTGAACTTTCCCTAATAAACCCTGCTTCACTCACCACTCCTTGCTTTGACTGCTTTAAAATTCTTTCTCGGATGGTAACAATCACCTGGAAGCCACCTAAAGGTCCCAGCCTTCATGACTCTCCTTGGGGGCTCCCCAACCTTCACCCATCTGTAACAGCATCATGGCCTAGCCACGGTGACACAGAAATATGATGACCTTGACTCCCCTCTGAACCTCTAGCAACTTGTGTTTGGTATCTTGCTTACTGTTGATTAGAATGTCTTACTCTTTTTTTTTTAGGATACAGGTAAGCATATAAAAAAGTTTTAGAAATAGATTTAATCCAAAAAGATGTAAGCACTGAGAATATATGTAAGCAGCTTTGTGTCTAATTTATCAATCTTATTCTCACACTTGAGAAATGCTCTTTAAAATATATTTTTACCATCCCACGGGTTCCTTCTTTAGTGAGTTGATTGAAAACTCATTGACTTATAGTCATTTTATATTTTATAAATATCACGTTTTAAATCTTTGAAGATTATACTTTGACAAGGAAGAAACATATAATAAACAATATAGGAATCCTTCAATGTGTGGTGTTTTACTTAATCCTACACTAAATGGGAGTTAAGAGAGTAGTCCCTGATTGACATGGCATACACATTAGACTCTTCAGATATTTCTTCTGTTCCACCCATTTGAATCTCTCCTTTGAGGAGTCTTGTTACACATGTTGTAGATGCCCCTTTTTGTATTTTCTCAAGTCACTCTTGTGTGTGTGTGCTTATTTTTGTGTGGAGTTTGGGCATTTTCACAGGTCAGAGGAAACTTATTGGAAAAGTCCTCATGGTTCTTACCTTCTTCCACCATGTTTTTGAAGTAGGGTCTCTCATTTCTCACTGCCCTGTTCCCCATGTTGGCTACCCCACCCCACAAGCTTCTGGTTGATTCTCTGGTTTGCTGCTCTCTTCTTGCTACGGGCATGTTGGAATTACCTGTGCCCACTAGAGCATCTGGCTTAGACTTGAGCTCTGGGTTCTAAATTTAGGCACGCTTGTGCTGAACCATCTCCCCAGACCTCTTTCTGTTTCTTAATATCTCTTGTATTAGACATCCTTTATTTTCTCTTTAATATCTTTAAGCTAGCATCTTCAGATTTATTTGCAGTTTTGGAACTGTATTAATAATTTGTTTAAACCTATGCATAGAACTTTTACTTTCAAAGGTTACATTTTTAATTTTCAGAATTTTGATTTGCTTCTTATTAAATCTGTCTCTTTACTCACAATATCATGTTTTATAATTCTGATTATTTCTTTTATTGTTCTAGTTAGTTTAAACATATTCATTTCCTTTCCCGTTATGCTTTTCTATTATATGGTAAGGTTAGGATATTGATCTGCTGTTCGTGTGATCTGTCCTGTAATGCTCTCTCCTCTCTCCTATTTTTTAGAATTTGGATTATCACTTTGATCAGGATTATATCATAATTTTATCTGTGTAGATCTTGTATGACCTAGTCTGGGTGGATCTTTCCAGGTGGTATTTAGCATTTGCCTGGAACCTCTCCTTGGGAACAATTATTTTGACAATTTTCCGGTTTGGAAGTACCAGACCATACACAGAGTAGAGCATGGTCATGGCCACAAATTCTCAGGGAGACCTTTAAACCTAAAGCCCCAGAACAATTAGAAAAGATTTCTTCTTAATTTGTGCCAATGAGCAATCTTTGTCTAGTCTAATATTTTCCAAAGAATAGTTTTCTCTAGATGCTCCAATGAGTTACCACCAGCTGGCTTCAAACAACAAAAATCTGAAGGTGGGAGGGAAAAGATGCCCAGGTATAGTGGCATACAGTCCTATGAGCCTGATGTAGGAGAGCCAAGAGCTCAGGGTTAGTCTGTGCTTACAGAACAAGTATGGTGAGACTGTGAGAAAGAAGGAAGGAAGGAAGGAAGGAAGGAAGGAAGGAAGGAAGGAAGGAAGGAAGGAAGGAAGGAAGGAAGGAAGGAAGGAAGGAAGGAAAGAAGGAAGGGTGAAGGAAGGGTGAGAGAGAGAGAGAGAGAGAGAGAAGAGAGAAGACAGACCCAGAGAGAAGAAAAACAGAAAATATAAACTTTTTAATCCCATAACTCTTTTGATCAGACGCCCAAAATGTATCTCATTGGGTTAAAATTGTGTCCACAGCCTGGTTTCTTCTGGAGGACGAAGGGGAGAGAATCCCTTTCTTTCTTTTTCCAGCTCCTAGTGCTGCCCATACCCTAACTGGGGGCCTCCTTCTATCTTCAAAGCCAGCAAGGGTATTCAAGTCTCCTTTGGGTCCCATACTGTAGTCACCTCCTCACTGCTGGGATAAAGAACCCTACCAAAAGTAGCTGATGGGAGAAAAGATTTTCTGTTTCCTTTTGTTTTTCCGAGGTAGGGTCTTACTTTAGCCCAGGCTGACCTGGAACTCACTATGCAGTCTCAGGCTAGCCTCCCTCAAACTCATAGTGATCCTCCTACCTCTACCTCCTGAGTGCTGGGATTAAAGGTGTGCACCACCACACCCAGTGGGAGGAAAGTTTTTTTAAACTTAAAGTTTTGGTTTACAGTCTCAAGGAGAAGCTCCATAAAGACGGGGGTGGGGAGAGCATGTCATGAGCAGAGGCTGGAAATCATTTCTACCACAGGTGTAAATCAGCAGCAGAATGAGCCAAGTTCTGGCAAGAGGGAGCTGTCTAGAACACCCCAGAGCCCACCCCCAACAGCACACCTCCTCCAGCAAGTCCCATCTCCCAAATTTCCACCCGCTGGGGACCAAGCCCTCAGAACCCATGAGTTCCTGGGAGACATCTGACTCAAACCACCAAATCATATATCTCTGACTTCCTCTTCAACTTTTAACAGAATATTTGTGATGACACTGGAAATACCAGAATTACACAGGATAATATCCTTCTGGCCAGCAATCCTGAATTCTAACCTCAGGGTCATTTCTTCTTGGCCATGTGAGGTCATCACATCTAAAGTTCTAGAGATTAGGATATGGATATGGATGCCCTTACGGAGCCATCATTCTTTCTTCTGCACAGCCTTTCAAGGACCTCGGTTTTATGTAAGGATCTTAGTTCTAACTGGCGACCCTCTGCAACCCCAGTCCTCAAGGCATTAAAAGCTATGACTTAGTTAATAAAACCAAAAACTTCAGACAATGAAGCTGTACTACTGGTTTATTGCTCTATGCTTTGAAATTCCTTTTCTTTGCTTCATTGGGGCTTCTTCCTCTTTCCCACACACTCATTTATAATTTACTGGCATACTTGCTCACTTACCTGAATCTTCTAGGAGGAGTTCATTATGTGAGAATTGGTGAATTGGTAGCTGATAATATGACCAGAAAAAGAAGTTTCCTCTATGTCAATAACTGACAAGCCAAGATATAGAAGCCTGTAAAGCATTTCTCTAAATTCATAAAAGTTACAAATTCAGACTTTTTTAACTGAAATGTGTTCTGTCCTCCTACTTTACACACACACACACACACACACACACACACACACACACACACACACTTTCCTATGACCTGAAAGACCAGATTTTAATATAAAATTCTCAAGTTCCTTGAAGTTCTTCACATGAACTTGGCTGCACAAGCAAAGCTGGCCTCCTGCTGTGACCTGTCTCTCTATCACCAGCTCCTTTTGGCTCTGCGAGAGGCCTTGTAGACATGCTTCTGGACCTCGCTCTACATTCTGTTTGTCAAGTTCTGTCCAAGCTTTAAAGCTATTGTCACTCCTTATGTATGAGATTTGTGTATCCAAACAGAAAGAATGGTCTCAGTAGGAAATACCCTAGAAAGTTCCATGCGGGTCTATAGTTAAAGGGCAGCCTGGGTAGGGAGTTTTAGGTATCTGAGATTAAAAGGGAGGAGTGTGCACTTAGGCAGGTGTCATGGTTTGATCCAGGTGTCCCCCACAAACAAATAAATGTGTTCTGATAGATCGATCCTCAGCTGATGGCAGTTTGGGTTTTACAACCTCGATGAAGCTGTGTTGTTGGGGG
>PVHP010024626.1:0-10359 GCA_004024765.1 Zapus hudsonius | reverse complement strand
GAGCAGCAACTAGAATGTTGACCGCAACAGCAGGGCAGTTACCTGAGACCTGTGTAACTACCTCTATAGAGAGGGATTTAGCCAGAATGTTATCAAAGTATTGTGTCCAGAGCTGGGAGCTACCATGCCTGGCTCTCAGGGTGGTCCCGTAATCATTTATCAGAATATTTCCTTTTTTCTCCCTCTAGTATGCTGCTGTTGTCCAAAGTTATTTCTCACTTAGCTACAGTGACAGCTTTCTAACAGAAAACCTGACTAAAGTCACCCCTTAGTCATCATGCCATTAACTCAGAGAACCTAGTTTTAAATTGCAAATCTACCATTAGTTGTATAACTTTGGGGAACTTTAGGGAACTTCCATTTGCCCAAAATAGTTAACCCCAAATTCCTAACTTCCAGAAACCATGAGAGGTAAATGTTTATTGTTGTAATAATCTATTAATTGTGGAAGAGTTTGTTACACAGAAATAGGTAACACTTTCCTACCCACCCTTGCTTTTCAGATCATGGCATACTATCTATTATTTCTCAGGGAATTTCTGAAAACCCAATAGGACATAAAAACAATGGTGACCTAAAAGGGAATTATGTTTAAAACATTGTGCTGTTGTCTTCTATTGTGTGTGTGTTTTTTAAAGAGTCTAAGCATGTGATTGTTACTTAAGATTAAAAACTAAAGAAAAGCAAAACTGTCCAAACTGTACATGTTCTGTCGGGTCCTCTGATGACACAAGTGAAATCTTAATACCAAGGAGACCAATGCTGTGGTCCACCCTCCACTGCAGTCCCAAGTTCATCATCATCATTAGCGTGCATCTCCTAGAACTCATGAGTGGAGAACTTAATCTCTAACATCATATTTTAATGATAATCAGAGGTGAAATTTTTGGAAAGTATTTGGGCCATGTGTACTCTGTACTCTGACTTTATGTGTGTATTGATGGATTAGTGAATCTCCTGTTTGTTTCTTGAGGCAGGGTCTCACCCTACCCCAAACTGACCTAGAATTCACTCTGTAACCTAGGCTGGCCTGGAACTCAAGGCCATCCTCTCTCCCAGCCTCCTGAGAGTTGGGATTAAAGGCATGAGCCACCACACCTGGCCAAAACAAGATATTTAAAAATAAAAGTGAACTTTCTCTGTGGCTTACTTGTTCTGCCTTGCCATGTGATGCCTTGTCTTGTGTTCTGATGCATCAAGAAAGCCCTGACCAGATGCCCTGAAGACACTTGCACTACGGACATCCCACGCCTAACTTTTAAAACCGTATCTATCATTTACAAATTACTCAAGCTCTACTATTCAATTTCAGCAATAGCAAAACACCAGAATAAAACACCTCTGATTATTTGCCTTCTCATTGCCAGGACAAAATACCTGACAAAAATCAGTTGAAGACTGGAAGGGTGTATATCAGCATACAGTTCCAGCTTATGGTGCATCCTGGTGGGAAGGCATGGTGAAAGGAGCTTGAAGCACAGTCAGCCCATAGTGAGGAAGCTGAATGCTCAATAGCTTTCTCCTTTTCCTACGAATCAGGAACCCAGCCCAGGGGATGGTGTCATCCACAGTCAAGGTGGGTTCTCCAACCTCAACTCATCTAATGTAGAAAATCCCTCATAGACAAGACCAGAAATCTGGCTTCATGGCAATGCTAAATCCAGTCAAGCTGACAACCAGAGATTAACTATTACAATGTCCAATCTTGCTCTCCAGTCCTCTGATTATAACACTAAGTAACAAACTTTTAATTTCCATTATGTCTACTTACTTGGTAATGTTGAGAAATAAATATCTGGTTTTGTGGGTCTAGCATTGTATTTAATGCTAACAGAGATTCTCAGATACAAACTTCCTGTAGAATCTGGCCAGTACCTATGATCGTCACGAACAAAATTACAGTTTATAATGCAGAGCATTATAATTTATAACATTTCTATTTTGAGGCATCTGTTATTAATATGCTTTCGTTTCATCACTTCTTTTGCTCACTCATTCATTCAACACATGTCTATGCTGTATCTTCTGTGTGCTATCTGCAATAGAGTGCCCAACCATTAGTCCAGGTAAAAAACAAGACCATGCAGAATTTATTCTAACAGGTAGGAAAGGAATTTTAAGAGCAAGTGTGCATGTATGAATGCATGTCTGTGTGTGCACACTTGTGACTGTATGGTCAAGTGGGGAGAGCATTTTAAAATTTGATTGAAGTATAACACATATACAGAAAATTACACTAAACTTTCTGTGTTCAGCTAAGTGGGTTTATTAAAATGAAATCCACCTAGTAAACAGCATCTATATAAAGAAACTGCATTTTACTAACACCAAGAAACCCTTCTCAAACTGATACTTTGGTAGGGCGAAAAACCTACAAAACAGCTTTTTTCTGTTTCCACAGCCTTCTTTCCTGCATCATGAGTCATCCTCATACTATTATTAGTCAGCCTTTCAAAATATCTCTCTCAGATAACTGCCCCTCCTCTCTGGATGAAGTCTATGATGAAAGTCAGGCCGAACCACAGAAAAAAACCTCTAGCTGTCAAAATAACAGCTCAGAACGCATTTATTTTTTCCTTCACAAAAGATATGTCTAGACTCATGGAAATTAGAAGAGAAAAAAATAATCTATTAGGTCACCAGGTGAAGGATAATTCCCTCTGATATAGTTCCTAGGTTCTTCTGTAGTTCCAATGTTTTTATTCATACACATAAAGCGAGCCTAATGGACCCTTTATAGCAGAAGGCGACAGGAAGCATGCGTGGAACCACTTAGAGTCTATAACCCCATAATGTTGCATCAAAGCTGGTATCATGTTATTAGAAATGAGGTGACATAGAGCATCTTTTATTTTGTATTTAAAAAGCACAGGACAGCTATCTGACCCAAAGGCAAGCCTTCATGGTGCAAGTAGAGAGCCGAGCTACAGTGCTTAAGTCTCGTTGAGTGTTAATATCCATCAGCAGGTACTGGGAATGTAACAGGTCACTATTGGGGTGGAATCTTCCTTTAATCTTTTGAAGAGCTTCGCCTCAGTTCCAACAAAAGGAGTCAAAGAAAGAATGACTCCACAGTAGGCACAAAACTCAGGTTGGGACCTCTTAGCTCATCTATTTGATGTTGTTTTCCATAGAATTTGAAAGGAGAGAAGGGAGCCAGAATCACAGGCTCTGCATTGCAAATTTCAGTGAAGTCTCTGTTGTGTCATGGCTTTGTCCAAGGAACTTAAAATTCATGTTCAGATAAGATAAGTTCTTTCAGGGTGAATCATGTTTCTGTTCTGCTTTCCTTCTGCTGAAACTCTTGGGACATGATACATGTTTAATAAATATTTGGCAGTGAATAATGAATATGGAAGTTTATGTTAAAAGTGATGAGGGGTTATTGAAGTGTATTCAAGAGAAAGGTGATGTGGCCAAAGGAAGCTCTCTCTGGCTTAGTACAGAATACATATGAGAAAGGCAGACCTGGAGGAGAAATGGTTCACTGAGACATAATAGGAATATTCCAAACTGGAAGACATTATAGCCTCAACTAAGAAAGGACATATTAACGGAAAACATTGCAACTAGTTTGAAGATTAATTAGAAAGTAAAATATCTCTATGATGTACTAACTGCTGGAATGTGGAGGGAAGGAGAAAGCCAGACAGGAGAAAGCTAATAGTCATTCTTGAGGTTTGTTTTGTGTTCAGATGGATGGTAGGTCAACGGGCAATGCAGCAAGATGCAGTGGGAAAAACAGATTTGGTGGTGAAATCAATGTTTTCTGTAACCCTTTGGGCTTGAGGTGCCAGTGAGATGTCTGGTTTAGAAACAATAATGAAAGCCATAGCTCTTGAGTATGTTTTTCACAGGAAGAAAGACATGAGCTTGGACTTCAGAGGGCTGAGGTCAGAACCACCAGGACAATAGACTTTCAGAAGTCAAGCAGAGGACAAGACGAGGAGTAGAACTGCACATCCTCCTCCCCCATCCAATGACTCTGGTATTTATTCTGGAATAGCTGAACACCAAGCTAGCTGGAGCCATGAGCTCAAGTGCCCTGTACTCAGAGGATAAATTAACTCAAGCTTTTGTTTGCTCCAAGGAGGAACAGGCCCTGAGCTCCTCAGGTCCTACTTACTAAGGATGTGGACTAATCTGTATATAGTCCTTAAAAGTTGTACAAAAGACAGACTTTCTTTTACCATTTAACTTTGTTTTTGCTGTGAGGTAGGATTATAAAGAAAAATGATTGAGCAGACAAACAGGATATTAATCTTGGGAAGCTTGCATTTATCCTTGCAGAGAGATTGTTGTTGCTCAAGACACTTCTACATTGTTTTCTTTTGAATTTGTCTCTCAGTTTGTGTTAAAAATCAATGTATTTTAAGGACATATATAAATTTCAAAAACATCCCAACTTGCCACTTCGAGTACAGCTTGGTTGTTAGAACATTTAAAATGCATATGTTACTGTTCACATTAGCTTACTACCAACATAGCAAGCATATACAGGTCTATGTGGCACATCTGAAAACTACTTTTGTACATAGGGTGTCTGGAAAATATCTTAAACATTCACAAATAGGGTCCTTGCAAAATAAAACATTATTTGTCCACAGAGCAGGACATTATTTAGACAAAAGAAGGAAAATGTCCAAAACATATTAAGACATGTAAGTCTTGATTATACGAAGCACAGAATAGATACATAGTAAGCCAATGTTGTACTCAGTGTCTGTGGAACAGATTTTAAATGCATGATATAAAATGGTACTTATGTATGGGATATTCCTGGAGTATGCTCCAGAAATTATGCTGTTACTCTCCTAAAGGGAAGAAACTTTGGTTGACTAGTAGGGGTGGGCAATGATTCATTTTTAATTCAACCTGTTGTTTATTGACTAAAAGTTTTACTTATAATATGTATTTATGACCAATTCAGGAAAAGAAAACCCCAGCCACTTACAGGTTTTTATTATTTTGGTGAAAATAATGCTCAAAAAGAAATTTCTCAGAATAACAGTAATTTTTTTAATGAGGGTCAGGAACAGATGAAAGTAAACTATCGTATCCTACACGTAATAGACTCCAAGGGATTATTTACTTTCCCCATACTTGCCAATAGCACAAGTATCATAATGGGATTTTTTCATTTTTTCAGGGATATCTTAAGTGATATTATCTTGTTATGGCTCTAGAGATCCCCAATGTAAGTAGGATGAACCTGCACTGCTCCTATGATGTGCCCTGGGAGTCAGTTATTTCTACTCCTCAGAATCCCAGAAATTTACTTGTTTATTTTTATATCACTTTAGTCAAAATGGAAGAAGGTAGCTTGCATAATGCTCAACTTCTTAGTATAATATTGTAGGCTGTCTGCAAATTTTATTACTCTTTTGAAGACTAAAGCAAACTTTTTCAAGTTATTACATCCCTTGTACTAAAATCTTCACTCTGCTGTCAGCCTCTTGATTCTTTAGCAGTTAAAATACTCTTTTTCATTTTGGTATCAGAAAGTCTGTGAGCCTCCCTAACCTCTTTGTCAACTTCAATCACCTCTTCTCACTTTCATGAAGTTTGTTGATTGATTGCTTCTCATGGGGACGTCTGGCTTTCTAGCCCTTTGTCTAAATTTAAAACACTAGAGCCATCCTTCAGAAAAAATGCACAGTGCTCAATCAATTGCATTTGCTCATAAAATATCTTTTGTTTTTTAGAACAAAAGTCTCTTGATTCTGACTCTTTCTTTCCATTCCCATTGCCTCTGCTTGTGTCCAACACTTCATCACACATGGAATATGTTAATTAGCTTTTAACTAGTTCACAAGCTTTCAGACTCCCCACTGGCAATCCATTTTCCACTTTACTGCTAGATTCTCTGAACAGATTCTCAAAACCACATTCATGCATGCATTCACACACTCATTGGACATTCATTAAGCCTCTCCTTTGTGGCATGTATCACGCTAGGAAATGGGGCACAAAGACTTATTTTTAATAGGCAGGCACTATGTGACTCAAGTCTCAAGTCCAGCGCAAGAAGCCAATGAATCAATAGATGCAGGAGATTGTCTCATGGGGTGGGCATAGGAAATTGTGGTAATACCCAGGAGGAGGAAAAGTTTCTGGGATTTCCTTGCTGGCTGTCTGATCAAGTTGGAAATAACCCAGGTGAAGAGGCAGGGGATCATGTTGTTGGCAGAAGCAGCACCAAAAACAACAAAAACAAAAAAAAAACCAAGCAAACAAAAAACAAAGGCTAGAGAGCACAATGATGTGTGTGGTCACTGAGTCTGGCCTGGGGAAGTCAGCATGAGGAATTGGTGATGGTTCTAAGGTCTTAGGGTCTGCAAAGGAGTTTGGACTTTATTCTGAAGGAAGGGGTTTTAAGAAGAATAGTCATGTGATGATATTTGCATTTTATGAAGACTATTGTTAGGATTTTGGATGACAGGAGGGATGAAAGCATAGAGTCTGCAAAGAAAATTAAGAGAGCACTGCTTGAGGCAACCAGTCAAGAGGGCAGGGTGATCCAAATAAAGATAATGACAGTAGGCAACAGAAAGAATTGGATGGCTTGAAAGATATTTGGCAATGAAAATTGACAAGGTCTTGTGACTGATTTTCCCATTTGAATGTTTATGGGAAAGAGGAAAATTCCAATATTAAATGTCTGACTTGTGCCCTTAGGATGCTATGAGGAGTCATGGGCACTATCTGCTTCAGTCCAGCTCTTGGAGCAAACAGGAATATGAGAGTGAGCTTACCGCCCCCTCCCCTTATTCATTGTTACATTCTGCAGGCATTTGTCTTACATTCTGCAGGCCACAGATGGCCAGTCACATAGCACGATGTGAGAAACTACCAGAGCTTTGAAATTCAGTGAGGCAAAAGAAGCAACTGCTTTAACTGTGATAAGGAAGTTAGGGAAAAGATGAGACCTGAAAATACCTAGGGAGGATTATCTTAACCTCTCCAGAACCCATTGTAAAGGTGTAAGTTGCTAGGTGTAGGCATCTGCTTCCTTGTGCTTGTTAATTTGCATGTCTAATGTCACATACACACCTCTGTACCCTACTATAAAACCCCTTTGTCAACTGGGGTTTGGGACAATGCCTTTCCTATGCTTGGACTGTCCAGGTGTAAAAGTAAACTCCACTCTCTTCTTGCTGAAACAGCTCTGTCTTCTGTCACTAGGTATTTCTATAACACAGCCACGAAGCAAGGGCACTGTTGTAGCAGAGAAGATGAAGCAGTTAAATACATAGGCCTGCTCCTGCAGATGAAAGATTTGGAGTGGAAACATTCTTTCTCCCTCTTTCTCCTCTCTTTCTCTCCCCTTCTCCTCCTCCTCTCTTTCTCTTTTGATAATGGTGTGTGTGTGTGTGTGTGTATGCATGTTCATATGTCTGCATATGTGAATGAACATGCATGAGATTATAGGCATGTGCTACCACATCCTGGATTTGCATGGGTTCTGAGGATCTGAACTGAGGTCCTCATGCTTAGACAGCAAGCCCTTTACCCACTGAGTCATCTCTCCAGGCCCAACATTCACTGTTTATTTGTTTGCTAATTTAACTAGAGGTATTGAGTACTTCTTGTATGGTAGGCAGGGTTTCAAAGCACTTGAGGTGTTGTAATTACTTTCTTGTGGCTGAGACAAACTTGACCAAAAGCAGCTTATGGGAGGAAAGGGCTTATTTCAGGCTTACAGAATCCAGGGGAAGCACTGACATGGTGAAAAGAGCTGGCTCACTTCCATAGATTCATAGCACAGAGACACTACTGACAGCCAGAGCTCAAACCTGGCTCTTTACACTCCTGAGGGCTGGACTACAAAATCTGCCTTCAGTGACACCTCCTCCAGCAGGCTTCTGGAGACCTAAGTAGGAAGCCTAACCTAAATCAACAATCCCTGAGGCCATTGTAACGGGGTGTTCTGGGGGTTAGAATTTAGATAACGCCCAGCAAAAATTCCAATGGACCCCAAAGTTTAAGGAGTACCTGAGTCCTTGTCTTAAAGAATTAATTTATAGACAACAAGATAGTAAGGTATAGTGGGAGACTTTATTATTTAAGGGAACATGGGGAGTTACAGAATTCTCCAGCCACCAGTGTGGGGAGAAAAATGTGGAGAAGTTAAAAGAACTTATATTGTTCAGCTAAGTAAGCAGAAGAAAAGATAACAGGGAACTCCCATCATAGAAGGAGAGGTTCATGAGGGGAAAAGTCTGGAGACTTCCCCCACCCCAGCCATAGGTCTTACCTTTCTAAGGCCTGGAGATTCGGAGATCCTTCTATTAGCCTGCCATGTGGGGAAGAGACTGGCTTTCTTCTAGGGAAGTTAATTTAAGTTTTCCCCAGGTGAGTCAGAGAGACAGCTGATTGGTTCATACCTGAGCAGTCAGTTTTAGCCCCTAGGTTATAGTCCTAGCTAGACACTTCCACTCAAGGGGAGGGGTTGTCTCTGCAGACGCCTGACCCGACACACTATGGGGGACATACATTCACATCCAAACCACCACAGAGGGTATAGTGGAAATCAAGCAAGTATTCTTGTGATAGTTTCACTCCAGTGAAGAGACTTAAAACAACCAAGTGGAGGGTCAGGCAATTATGTGACTTGAAGACAAGTAAAGTAGAGCATGGAGACAGTGTGAAGGAATTGGGGGGGGGGTGTTTTAGATAAGGTGGTCCAGGGAAAAGCATCATTGAAGAGGTCATATCTGAGCAGAAATCTGGAAGGAGTGGCAGAGGGAACTAGAGCAAAGCTTGAAGGAGGAGTGCACAAGAGAGAAGCTCGTAAGGAAGCAGACAACCTGAATAATAGGCAATACCAGCTGTTGGGAAGAGGAAGAGGAGAAAGGGATACAGATGTCCACATGATAGGACCTCTAGTAATGCCAAAAAAGTCTCACAGTAGTCCCCATTATCCATGTTTTCACTGTCCACAGTTCTGGTTGTCTATGGTCAACTGCATTCTAGAAATAAACAATTCACACATTTTAAATTGTGTGTTGTTCATAGTAGTATGACAAATCTTGTTTTGTTCTGCTCCACCTAGCTGTGGGAGCTGAGCCATCTCTTTTTACAGCATGTCTACCTTGTATATGCTACCCACTTGTTAGCCAGCTGGTAGTTATGCTGGTTACTAGATGAGCTGTTTAGTGTTTGTGTTCAGGCAACCCTTGATACTTAATAACAGTCCCAAAAGCACAAGAGTGATGCTAGCAATTCACATATGCCCAAAGACAAGCTATACATAAAATCTTCCTTTTCGAGTCATCTCACATCATCACAAGAAAGGTGAGCATAGTGACATATAGTTTGGTAAAGAGAGGATGAGATCTATTCACATAACTCTTGTTATTATATTTATTATTTGCGAGGAGAGAGAGAGAGAGAGAGAGAGAGAGAGAGAGAGAGAGAGAGAGAGAGAGAGAGAGAGAGAGAGAGAGAGACTATGGGCATGATGCCAGGGCCTCTTGCCACTACAAATTTCAGATACCTGTGCCACTTTGTGCATCTTACTTCAAATGGGTATTGGGGAATCAAACTCAGCCTGTCAGGCTTTTGCTAGCAAGCACCTTTCACCTCTGAGCCATCTCTCCAGCCTACAACTCTTACTATTATATTGTTATAATTGTTCTACTTTTTAAAAAATATTTTGTTTATTCATTTTCAAGCAGAGAGAGAGAGAGAGAGAGAGAGAGAGAGAGAGAGAGAGAGAGAGAGAGAGCGCACCAGGGCCACCACCTTGTGGGTCTGGCTTATGTGGGTCCTGGGGAATTGAACCCGGGGCCTTAGGCACTGGAGGCAAGTGCCTTAACCGCTGAGCCATCTCTCCAGCCCATAATTGTTCTACTTGATTAGTACTATTATAGAACTCTTATGAGACCTGATTTCTAAATTAAAGTTTATTATATCTAGGTATGTATAGGAAAGGAAAGGATATACAGGGTTTGGTACTATCCACAGTTACACACTTACTGGGGATAAAGTAATATATGCCTGCAGATAAGAGGGGAAGTGGAGGGGGGACTACTGTTTCTTCAGTGCATGTAATTTTGCTTCTTTTTGAAACTTTCCTTAGATCTTCAGGTAGGACTAAGTCCTTCATCCACCAACCGATAGTCAAATAAAGTACTTTGTATCAAAAATATTTGCTTGTAATACCCACCCTGATTTGTTAGGAACTTAAAGTACCCCAAAAATGTTTGTTGAAAACAATACTGACTGCATAACACAGCAAAAGTAAAATTTACTTCTGGGGATATGTGCGTATCTCTCTCTCTCTCTGTGTGTGTGTGTGTGTGTGTGTGTGTGTGTGTGTGTGTGTGTGTGTGTGGTGTGTGTGTGTGTGTGTGT
>PVHP010024625.1:10631-26374 GCA_004024765.1 Zapus hudsonius | reverse complement strand
AGGAAGAAAGGAAGGCAAGAAGAGAGAGGGGATGTGAAAGGGAGAAAGAGAGAGAGAGAGAGAGAAGGAAGGAAAGAAAAGAAAAGAAAAGAATAAGAAGGTGGAAATGTGAATAGACAAAAGATATATCCCTGTCTGGGAATGATACATTCAATCACATCCATTTGTTGAACAATAATAAATTAATTGCAATTAAAATAAGCGCACAATAAAAAGCTTTTTAAAGAAGAATTTGTAGGGTACCTTTAGACTTTCTCTACCTCATCTTCTATTCATCTGGTTGGAAAGATGTCATTACTGTATCTTTGTCTCAAACAGTAAGATTAGTTTACTCCCAGGCTAAAAATAGCCTATATGCCATACTGCATTTTAGCAATCATGGGCCCTGGATGTCCTCAATTACCCAAGAGTAAAATGGATTTCTATTTTATTTAATTGTCTCTTTTTGAGGACATCTATTTACAAATAAGAATAGTCTGATCTGATTTGATGTTTAATTCCCTAGGAAATTGTGCTGCCAACAGTCAGCAGAGGAAGGACAGGAGCAAGCTTAAAATCTGATTAAGGTAGAGAGAAAGCTCTACTGTTTATGGTTCAAATAAAATTTTTACAAAGTTTGTTTATTTACAGTATGTATCCTTTTGTGGAAAATTCATATTTATATTATTTACTTAAACAAAATAAAGGCAACAAATATTAAAAATTAATATTTCAAAATTATTTTTCTGTAAGAAATTGACACATTTATGCCCCATCTCTTATGAATATACATAATTATTTCTTAATTATAAGCATGTGGAAACCAGCGGTCAATATGCACGTTTTTTTCTATAGCTCTCCCCTTGTTCTTTATTTTTATTTTTTAAAATCTTTATTATGAATAAGCATATACATTGTATGAGCAAATCTTGTGAATGTGTCCCCATTTCCCTCCTCTCTGCCCCCTACCCACTGGGGTCCCTCCTTGGTGTGCATTCTGAATCTGTCCATAGGATGGGGATATGAACTGAACCAGAGGTAGCCAGGTTTTCATTATTATTTACCTTTCCCCTTGTGTAATGTTGCTAAGAGGGGGAATGTCTCTGGATATTCTCCCCCACCATGGCTCTTACATTCTTTCTGTCCCCTCTTGTGCTCAGTTCCCTCAGTCAGAGTGGGTAAGTTTTGAGTCACCTTTGTTGTTGAGATCTTAAGTATCTCTGGATCTTTTTTTAAAATATCTTTATTATGAATAAGTTTATACATTGTATGAACAAATCTTGTGAAGTTGTCCCTGTTTCCCTCCTCTCTGTCCCCTACCCACTGGGGTCCTTCCTCCAGTTCACTTTCTGAATCTGTCCACAGGATAGGGGGTATGAACTGCAGCAGAGGTAGCCAGTTTTTCCTTAGTTTTTTTTTTCCTTCCCTTGTGTATTGTTGCTGAGGGGGGCAATGTCTCTGGATATCTCCCGTACCATGGATCTCTAGATCTTTGAGATAGGATATTTCATTCAACCTAGGCTCGCTCAGCATGTTTGATGCTCTCCCAGTCACCACCTCCTCAGCAATGGTTCATCAAACACATGCTTGTGTGATACGCTCCTTATCCACTGAGTCCACTTTCCAGACCCATACATATACTGTATATATGTAAAATTTCCTTTGCCGGCTATTCATTGTCCAGCAGATCCCACCACCATATCTTTCTAACCTCAGTGCATGATGAACTGTGCTTCCTACACTTTCTTCTTTTAGATGCTTTTGTCAGGTATTTTGTCATTAGCTATAAGAAAAGTAGTTAATTCAATAGTTATTTTAGTTATGACTTGGGTTATAATATTATTTTCAGTTGGATGATCAGGATTTATATGCTATTTTCAATTCTAAACAATGAGGCCCCTGATGTTATTTGCTTGTAAAAAAGTGTTTGAACATTATATTGATAGAATATAGATTCCAAATGTACAATTATACTTTATAGATTGCATTCTCTGGGGGGAATATAATTCATTTATGTGGATTTTGTACAATCTGTATTCTAGTTACTATAGCAGATGATTGGTCCTGGGCTGATCAGTGTGCTTACAATTTGCAATATAGTTTCCTCATGGCTTTTATCGATATGTCAATATTAAATTCAGGTTTCCTACAGAAAAGCCCATAAAATATAACTTAACTGGTATATGAAACAATGAAATTTATTTTTCATTGCTCACTAATCCTTCCCAGTAAACAGCTAGATAGTTAATTCCTGATTTATAAATTAATGAAGGCAGTCTTTCAATTGTTTACAATAAGCTATAAAGGCTCAACTGGTCAAATTGAATAAAATTTTCTTTACTGCACATTGTCAACAGTACATTATGAATATACACATTGGATTACTAAAAAATCTTTAGTTTAAAAATACTCAAGTAATTTTTAAAGGTATATATATATATATATATATATATATATATATATATATATATATATATATATATACAACAATATGCTCAGTATCATAGGTTTTTAGATAAAGCCATTGAATCCATGATGACATTCCCTTTTATGCATTAGTTATTCTCCCCCCCCCATGACTCTTACATTCTTTCCGCCCCCTCTCCCGCAAATTTCCATGAGTCAAAGTGGGTGAATTCAAATTTTCCATAGTTATTAGGTTTGTAAAAGTCTCAAAATTTATGTTTTGGACAATTTTGTGCACCCTTGGTGCCTCTCTCCATTGTCCTTCCATAGGTTATCTGCCTTGCTGTAAAGGTTTAAAAATTTTAAAAAAAGTTTTAAATTACTTCCCCCAAGAAATCATGTACAAATGAATAAAGTTCGAGTCTTAACTGTATCTCAAACTAAATAAATTTATACATGAAGCTTTATTTAAAAATACTCAAGGAAAAGACTGAAAGTTGAATTTCATAAACTTTGAAAGCATCACACAGCGTATTAAAAATACCAATTTGCAAGTAAGGATGACATGTATACTGAGTATAATGAATTTCTGAAAACCTTTTTGCATGTTCATTCATTCACATTGGAAATACTGAAATGTTTCTTACACACACAACCTTCTTATACATGCTCTAGGATGCACAGAGACTGGTTTCCTAAACTCCTGGAACTCATAGAAATGTAGGAAGTTTAAATGAGCCAATAAACAATACGCATGGTTTCTTTAAAACCTCAAATGTTAGAGTGTGATGCAAGGAATTTGTTTTGATATTATAAAAAAAAACTAGAATACAAATATAAATTGAAGTTAAAGTTTTGTCATTGTTAAAAAAAATCGACTTGTCATTTAGATTTAAATTAAAGGAATGCTTCCAGCTGCATTGACTGAAGAGCTGGAGGATAGTTAAGTGGGTCATTTGTTGGTGCTGTAGTTGTTATTTTGTGAGATAGGCTCTAACTCCAGCCCAGGCAGACCTGGAACTCACTCTGTAGCTTCAAGCTGGCTTTTAACTCATGGTGATCTTCATACCACAGCCACCTGAGTGCTGGGATTAAAGGTATGCACCGACATATGTGATAAGTGACCAGTTTCTCCCCAGGGTGTCACTAACAATGCTATGCATTTTGTGATGCTGAAGTCATGTGAAATTCTCTTACTCCCTTCAGTAGGACCTTGAGGTATTTTTCTTGTTTTTAGCTTTTTCACATAAAGTTATCTTGGTCTGTAACTTCAACTCTCTCTCACTGATCACATCCCTCTCCAGAGGCATATTATATTAATTTCTCAGCTTCAGTTTCTCAGGTAAATTTTTCCTCTGTTCCTAGATTTACTAATCATCCTTCTGTATCTTCCCATAACCTCAGGACTTCTCTGTGGCATCCTATTGAATTCTTGTTTTAATTATCTGTAACTCTTCGGTTTTTTTTTTTATCTCCTATAAGTAAGCCACATTACCACGGAGACTAGAACATTATTTTCATGACAGTCATCTTTCTGGATAGTTGATCTATTCTGTTGGTGATTTTAGGCTTAAACTGACTGATTTAAGCTGGAATACAACATCTGTCTAAACATTTTCTATACCTGTCTGTGAAGATATTTCTAGAAAAAAAATCAGCATGTAAATCAGATAAAGAAAATTAGCATCAACCCAATGTGTACAATTAATGGAATCAGCTACCTGCTGAGATAGAACAAAAAGGTGACGTGAGATTTCAACTCTCTTTGGGAGTGAGCATAAATGCTTCCTCCTTCCATTGGATGTCTGAATTCTGGTTCTAGGATTCCTCAATAGCCTGTCTAACAATTACCTGGTTCTCCAACTTGAAGATGGAATATCTTGAGACCAATCAGCCTCTATCTACCTCTCCATCTACCTTTCTGTCCATCTATTTGGTTGGTTTTATTTCTCTAGAGAATCATGCAAATTAGCACATATTGTTCCTTCTATTGATGTTACAAATTACCATTAATTAGACTATTTAAACAAGATAAATTTATTTTGCAAATTTTTTAGTCCAAAGTCAAGTTTTGTGTTTTTATTAAGGGTGTCATTTGAAATGATCTTTTCTTCCCTTCTCCCTGCTTCTGAGGACTACCATATAGTTGTGGGAGGTTTGCCACCATTATGAAAATCTGCTTCTCTGCTGACATTGCACCAATGCCACACTCTTCTCTTCATTTTATCTTCCTCTCTCCCTCTGCCTCACTTTCATAAGGACCCTCATCATTGGGTTTGGGACATAACTGGAAAACTTCAGCTGTTCTTCTTATGCCATGATTATACCTGTGAAGATATTTTACAAATAAAGCAACATTCACAGTTTCTCAGGACTTTGGCAACAGATTATGGACAACAAGGCTGGAGAGATTTCTCAATGGTTAAGGTGCTTGCATACAGATTATGGACATATTTGACAATGCCATTATCGACTCGCTGTATTACTTACAATTTTAGATATACATTAAGAACTAACATATTTTCAAGAGAAACTTAGATTCTTCTCAGTTACAATCATATTTTAGCTTTATTACTTGCACTCACACACACACACACACACACACACACACACACACACACACACACGCACATGCACTGAGCCCCATCCTCAGCCCCTACTAATTTTTTTTTTCCTTTTTTGGATTTGTTTTTTTTTTTTGATATTTTTGAAGCTATATCTTACTGTAGCCCAAGCTAGCCGATATTAAATTCAGAGTAGCCCCAACTGTCTGAGTTCATGGTGATCTGTCTACCTCAGACTCCTAAGTGTTGAAGTACAGATGTGAGCTACAACGCCCATCTATTGAAGATAAAGTCATTAGCTATCTTCAGGTCTGTGGAACCATGATCTCATAGGGCCACTCACATGACAACAATCTTTGATCAAGTCTGTGCCTAAAAGACCTGGAGCTCACTGTAGAAGAGCTTGAAGGAAAGAGCTGGAGCTCACTGTAGAAGAACTTGAAGGAAGCTAGAATGATAGTCAGTGTGCAAAACACAGCTTTGTCGGCTGTGTCAAGAATTAGCAGTGGAAGTGATAAGACATTTTGAGTTCTGCTAAACAATTTGAAGGATGCAACACCAAATTGTTTTAGAATAAGATATATGTAAAACAAGAATAAAGAACAGGAAAGAACACACACGCACACACACATTGTATTCTGAGCACTTATAATGTGATCAATAACCTTTGGATAAATTAATTATTCAGTGATTTTATCAAACAAGTAGGATTTCAAAAAGATATGAAGGGACATCAAAGGAAAGGCAATTTGCATACGCCTTAATGACTCTACTAAGAAAATAATGATCATGGGTTTGATATGTATTTAATAACAATGCCCTTAATATAACATATTTCAGAATGTTTTCATAAATTGCTCATTTAGGATAGTAAAAACAATAATGTAATGTGTATGGCAAAGGCTAATGTGACCAGTAATGATAAAAAAAATTTTCTTGAGATAGAAAGTTCTTCAATAACATGGTGACTCAAGACCATATCATATATAAGGATTTATATTTCTGATCAGGTAGGTGCAGCGAATCCAAACTATTAGAGTGATATTAGGAAGTCCACACATTTGGGAAACAGTTTTATGTGGAAAACTCTGCTTTTGACACATATACATTGATATGTTACAACATTGAGTTGTTATAATTTTCTGAAACAAATACCAGTTTCTGTTATAGGCAGTTCAAGGATTAGTTTTATATGCCAATTCAAATAGGTTATGATTCAGTTATTAATCAACAATTAACCTAGGTATCTTCATAAAAGCATTTTAGCAGTGGGGTTAAGACAGACAATTAATTGAGTTTAAGTAAAGAAAGTCATCCTCAATAATGTGAGTGAATCCCCTGCCCCCTTGTTAGCATATAAAGTTTTAGGTAGAATTAATTATGTAATTTTCAAATGCCATATGTTTTGCTTCATTCTCCTCTCCCTTCACTCTCCAGTCCTTTCCTCCCCGGTAACCTCTCCACTTCTGTTGACATGTCCCATGTGTTCCCTCCCTTCATGGTCATCTCTTTATACCTGCTCTTTTTTACTATTATAACTCAATAGAAATTCAGTTGAAGTCCTGTAGAGCTAAAACAGGTTTCAAAGAAAGATAATTTTGCCTCTTTTTACAACCTTCTTATCTGTAGGAGTTTCTAGCCTGTCAAGAATTCCTAAAGATTTTAGGCTTGTGAGACCCACAATCACGGGAGCCAATTACTGATTAAACAAAAAAGAACTATGCAGATTTAGATACAGCTATATAAGGATTTTTGTTTACCCATTTATTCTACTTCTCTAGAGAGCATTGCTACACAGGTCATCCTCTTTTGAAAACTCCTGTTTTTATGAGCAGTCATTTTGAATTAAAAACTTCTAGGGAAACTTGCCAGTCATATACGATGAGCTAAAGTACAAGGCTGTGAAAGTCTACTTCTGATAAAAGTGAGAAAACCAAAGAAAATCATTAGCAAATTCTTGGTGAGATGGTGCCAAGTTTCACGTCTGGAATCAGTCTGTCCAAATTTTGTCTATTATAGGGGTTCTTGGGCAGGCAACTGACTTCTTGGAATCCAACTTACTATCTGTACAATGGCATAATTAATGTGTTCTACTGCATGAAGTGTTGCAGATTTAATGAGATCCTGGATATAAAATGTTAGTGCCGTGTCTTGTCTATAAAGAATATTCAATAAAAATAGTGGTTAATTATTATTCTTTAGTTTTAGAAAGGGAATCATGCCAATGGTACTCACAAAGAAAGTAACTAATTACTGATACCTGATGGGGAAAAAATAAACACCATTCGTTTGAATAAAACTACTACTTTTCTGCTTAATAGAGTGGATACATACATAAGGCATCATATGGTAACAAGGGCCCCAAAGAGGGGGGTGAAAGCCTACCTTTAGTAAAAATGACTCTGACCTTTTGCTCCCCTGTCCCAGTAAGTAGTTACTGCCCACAATGAGCTGTTGATTGAAGTGACCTACATGGTCCCTAAAATAAGACAGACTTTTGTCATAGCTCCTGAATACCCACCTCCAGCAAAAGATAAGATCCTATTGCAGAAGATGCCACAGAATGCTGTCACACTTGTTGAAACCAGCTCCCAGAAGGCTAGCCTGTGCAGGGTCAGAAGGTGTTGCATGAGCTGCCAGCAGAACCAGACCAACGATATTCCGAGAAAGCAGGGGACATCCTCAAGCTACACCAACAAATGGCCTGAGAAAGTAGAACGCACTGCTATATGACAAGACTAGCAAGACAAGAAGTGCCCATCTGTGCAATAGTGGAGCTCAACCTAGGTGGGTAATAAGCAGCTGGCTAATCAGCTATGAGATGCGCTCTGTGTCAGGGAACCCTTGACTGGTATGGGGATCCAAGGCAACCCTAAATGGGGACCAAGAACCCCATCTCCAAGGGGAAGTCCTCACTAACCATAGATCTTCAGAAAGGCTACAACCTTCAAGTGCTCACCAAACTAGCAATATTTGTCTGAATTAACCAATAATGTTCTCACTCTCCGCTGGAGATTCTGTTTGTATTTTTCAGAAATCAACGAGAACCATGGACAACTGAATTCCAACAATTGGACCTAAATTGATGGGGGACACACTAGCAGGAGAGGAACCTCAAACTCACCATTTAGAGCCCTAATGCAACCTCTAAGCAAGTGGGGTGATGAGCAAAAGAGCTATTCCCACAGCAAGACAGAGATCCTAGGGAAGGATAATGGAGAGAGGCACCAAGGGTGCCCAAAATACTCCAAAACACAAATTCAGGGACTCTTAAAAACCTAATAGTTATGTGAACTTTAAACTCACACACCATGACTCAGGGAAATTTGCAGAAGAGGTGGTGGAAATAATGTAAAAGCCATCGGGAAGGGGAGAATATCTAATCCATAAAAGGGTATATCATCGTGTTATTAATGGTTTTCTATAATAACATGATACTGAGCATACTGTGTTGTTAATATATATAATTTTATCCCAGTAAAACTTTTTTTAAAAAAGAAGGTAACACACACACATTTTAAGAAAAGTTTTTAAATGAGGCAAGCATCAAAATGCAAATTAAAAAGTTAGTTCCTAATTATAAGTTAAGGAAACAAGAATGAATTTACAAATAACCTACGAGTAACTATGATGGCAACATGTAGAAAAAGAACACATTGATGAAATGTAAGGGTACATTTCACTTTCACCTCACCTTAAATTGCAGTCATGTGTTCTTGTGGAAGCAGCAGCCTTTCAAACACCAAATCTATGGTTTTGTCTCTCTTCCCTGGACTTTCCTTTTATGTTTTACAGAAAGTGCCAACATAGGTCAGGGCCTACAGAATACCAGCAGTTAAGTGCCTCAGGATGTGTGCCAGGGCTCACTGTTTTCTGTCTATGAACAAAATTGTATTTTCTTGAAATACTGTGAATGAAAAACAGGACAAGGAGAGACATTCCCATGACAGAAACAGCTCCCTAATGAAAGAGTCCCAGAGGAAGGGAATTGAAGCAATGTTTAACCACACAACCTCCTCCAGAAAACCAGTAGGTTTTGTCTCCACAGCCATCACAATTGAAATATTATGATCTGGGATTTAAATGTGACTGTGATCATGACATTTCAAGATGACTCAAGCAATTTTTTTATTAATTAATTTGAAAATAAGGTTTCAAATAATTTTCTATGATGTAATTTTGGTTTCCAGTGTTATTTTTTTTTCTGTTCTACATGTTAACATCCTGATGGAATTGTCTTAAATTTCCCATCAAATTTATTCTGTACTTTCCTATTATTACTTAAACGAAATATTATATTAATATGATCTTTTTTGCTATGCTAACGTTTGGTAATAGACATACTTGTAAGATGACTAGGTGAATCACTTATTTATGTGTCAATTACTTCCTCATTTCTATGCCTAAATAATTGATCAGAAGCAACTTCAAAGAAATAAAAGTTTATTTTCACTTACAGTTTGAGTCTAAAATCCATTGTGGAGGGGAAGGGATGTGAACAAGAGCTTGAGGCAGCTGTTCACATGTAGGCCATGGTGAAGAAGCTGAGATTGGTAAATAATGTTCTTGTGCTTACATTCATTTTATGCAGTCCAGGACCCCTAGACCATGGAACGTACTCATAGACATGCCTAGAGATTTCTTACAATTGTGATCTTAAATCCCATCAACTTGATCAACATTAACCACATATATAATCAATCTTTAATGCTTACTAGTTTGAAGAAACAGTATTAAAAACTATTAGCAAAGACAGGGTATAGTCTGATGTAGCTAAAGAAGTCCAATAGGGCAGGAACCAGTGAAGGGAAGAGGAGGAAGGAGAAGTCAGAGTGTGAGCATGTATAAGAATATCATCACAAAATCCATTGTTTTCCAGAGTTAATATGTACAAATAAAAGAATAAGCAATAGAGAAAGAAAAATAGAAAATAAAATAAAGCACATTTTTTGTTCCTTCACATTGTTTTCAAACAGTTCTTTCCATATACAGTGACATCTTCGAATATCGATTTGAAGTAGAGTAGGTACTTCAGACTGCACAACCTTTGGCACCTTGCCAGGCTGCCATCATTTTCCATCTGTATTTACTATTTGCTCATTCCATTGCTCTGAGAAAAGATTCTGCCAACATCTCCTTTTGCAGACGCCCACCTTGCTCCTCAGTACCCACCAGATCTCGATGTGAGTGATTCAGAGTAGTGAAGTTGACAGGTGTGGGACCGTCCTGGAGTGGCTCTCATTTCAACTTCAACACACTTCTAGATATTAGCCTTTGACAGACGCAGCAACGAAACACTAACCAAAAGAAAGTGTATTCCAAATGTGATTATTTTACTAAATCACTAATTTTTAATACTCCCTCACAAATGGAAAAATAAACTCTCTCATATATATATATATATATATATATATATATATATATATATATATATATATATATATATCCCAAGACCAGAAACATCTTATTTCTGCTTCTTTTTCTTTTTTTACTCATTTTCATCACCTCTTCCTTCCGCTTCTCTCTTCTTCAAGTAGTCACAGGAGATATTAAATATTGAAGGTTTCTTATACGTCAAGTCATGGATACTTTCAGGCTGTAAAAAAGATGTGAAATCTCTTCCAACATCTTGGAGATAGTTTATATTTATTAGGATTTCACTTACAGTCTTATAATTGATTCATATCATCCAGTGACCAATGTGTCTATGCTGTGTAACAAACATCATTACAACTCCTTATAAAACTCACACTTGTTTTTATGCATGAAGAGTGGAAAGATGTGAAGGCAGAAACAGTTTGTTTATTTATTTGTTTGATTGTTTGTTTACTTTGGCTTTCTGGGAAAGCTAGCTACATGGAGCAAATTATTCTCTTGGTTAATGTTAGAAACATGCATACACAAAGAATGCATTACCAGTACATTTTATCAGTCAATTTTGCAAATGTATCTGGTAATAATGATAAATGAATGAAGTGTGAGGGGTGCTCTGTTTTAGAGTCTGTCTCCCAGTTTCATTCAGTATTGTTGAAAAGTGATAAATGGCTCAAAAAGAAATGATTTTCATATGATTAAAGTACAACATAATTTTCATGACAAAACTTTTTCCATCCTAAAGGAAACACTTTGATTTCTTTTTATTATGACAAGTGCCAATTTTAATATAGACAGTGTTACTTTTTTAATTAAGAATTCCAATTTATACATCAAGCAATATAATTACTTCTTAGAGTCCTAAGCCAAAAATATCTAATATTATATTTTTTCCTTAAATATATATTTATTGTCCATAATGAGTTACATTATTCAGTGGGCAAACAATGAGTTGTTATCCCAATTCCCCAATGTCCCCCTCCCCATCCCCAATCAGCTGTATATCCTCCTCCGTGGGCTGTCTGGATCAGTCCTTGTGGCAGGGGACCCTGGATAGCCTAGTACTCAGCCTGGTCCTCCTGGCCCAAGTGTGTTGATACTGAAGGGTGCCATGCTTCTGGATAGTCTCCCCTACCAGAGCTCTTACAATCTTTCTGCCCCCTCTTCCGCATAGGTCCCTGAGTCGTGGTGGATGAGTATTAAGGCTGCTTTAAGGTTGTGAGTTTTGGGGTCTTTGTGTCGAAGATTGTTGGTTTCTGTCTCACTGGCTTATCCTTGTAGATTGAATGTCTGTGGCTGTGGGTCCCTCGTTCCTCCCGTCATTCTCTGCGGGGTTCCATATGGATCCTCCACGGTATGACTGTGGTGGCTCCTCTCTTGCCAGAATCTCAGGTATCGGCCTATGGTCAGTTGGTAGATGGTCCCCAGCTCTCTCGCTGCATCCTGAAAAATACAAGCACAATCTCCATCGGAGAGTGTGATCAGTGTAGGTTAACAAATATACACATTTCTGGATTACCTAGATTCTATTTTTAGTAGCCTCCACGTCATTTGCTCCCACAGTGCATCTTGTCTCAGGAACCCAAGAGTACCGGATCCGGTAATTATCACCCTGAATCCCAAGTTCCAGTCAAGGGGTCCCCCTCACTAAGTGGAAAATTGGCCGAATTTGAAAGCTGTTGATTGTCTCCCCCAGGCCCAGGCTCCTCCATTGCACAAGTGTTCCTTTCTTGGTTTGCTGTTCTCTCCCAGTAGGGGGTGTGGTCAGCCTACTCATGACCCCAGATTGTTTTTCATGTCAGTGGTCTCTGTTTACTCCAGCTGTTGTTGATCATTTTCCCCTGGCAGCCTGTACAGTGCCTTCAAGCACTACATTAACTGCCTTCTGGGGGCTGGATACCATTCCAGACGTTGCAGGGTCTCTCGCTGCTGTTTGATGGCACTCTGTGGTTTCTTCAGCAACAGAGTTTTGCCTCAGGCCTAGGGAGGGCACCCAAGATAATATTATATTTTAAACTTAATTTATATAAATCACTTAACAAACATTGCCAAGTAAGAAAAACTCTGTAAGATTCAATCATTCCATTGATATATTCCTAAAATTTAAAATCTTATTTGATAGAAGTGTGTTGTCAGGTGGTAATATTACTCTTTACTTTGAAGAAAGTGGTTTCCCATTTTAGGAATTTTAGGTGAGACACAAATTCTTTGAGAATAGACAAAATAATTTTACAATGCAAATTATAAACTCATTATAATTTTTTTCTTAAGTGTTGCAGAACACTTTAAAACAGTAAAAAGAAGAAAAATATTTGACTTTTGTGGAATGCTGAACAGTTAAAATTTTAGTTAGATAAAAGCTGTACATAGAACCACGTTATCAGAGGGACCCAACCTCTTGGATTTGTCTGCTACGCAATTTTAATATCAAATTAACAACAATGTTCAGTTTTGTTTCAATAATTGCTGGTGGGTAAAAGAATAAGACTGGTGGATGTATACTAGGATTTTTGGTTACTTAGAAATGGGAACAGTGTAGAGTGAATTAACTTGAGAGTTAATGTGAACTTTCAAAAGTTTGAGTTGGCAAAGGTATCTGTAGAGAAGGACGTTGATGTGCTGTTAGTATCCACAGATATTTTAGTTTGTTGGGCTATGGAAGATTGCAGTTACAGAGAATAAGGAGAGGGGATAATAAAGAGAAGAGAATGTAGAAAAGGGTTTGGAAGGAGAGGAAATATAACAAGCTTTAGGATGGAGGAACAGTAGAAAATTGTAATAGTAGGCTCTGGGGAGGAAAAATACAGAGCAATCCTAAAATCTACCTGAGCAATATACATACAGAAAGAAAACTAGCATGTAATACTTACGTATGACAAACAGGCAAACTAACTGAACCAAAGGCACTAATCTGCCAGGTTGTGGTGGCTCACATCCTTAAACCTGTCAATTGAGAGACTGAAATTACTGGGTTGCAATGGGTTCCCATTCAGCCTGGGCCAAGTGTGACCCTGAACCCCAAGAAAGAAATACAGGAAATAAAAGACAATATAAATAAAGAAATATCAAAAGCGACCAAAGTTAACCCTAAAAATCACATCTTACTGAATAATAGTAATGTAGACTAAATGAACATCATATCTACACATCAGTATTTTTTCCTTAATAGGCTTGGTTTTAAATTCTTTCTCTCCATGGGATTGTTTGCTGTTCTGATATAAAAGTTACAATTAGCACTTGTAGTGCATAATGTACAATATATGTACATATTGGCCTGGTGCATGATAGCCCTGTTACCTTTTGTGGTGACTTTCTGTCTCACCTACTTTGAGTGTGAATGGTTTCCACTTTGTTGCACTGTGAGCTGAGCTCAAATGATTAGAATGGTATGTTCTTTGGATCAACTGTGCTGGATGCTGCAAGGGGGAGGGTTGGCTCCTATCCCTGGGTGTACTGAAATCTTCAGAGGCTGATATCCAGGGACATGGATGCATTCTCAGAAGCTAAGCTTCTTGAACAGCTACTGACATGAGAGCTAAGATCATCCAGCGAAAAGGAAGACGGCTTTGATGACTATCAGAGGCTGAATGTGGGATAGTGTGAAGTGAAAACCTTCAGCTGTCATAATCTTGGCAGATGTAAGAGAGCAGATGTAAGGTGTGCTGAGAATGTAAAAGCCTGAAATAAGCAAGAAATCTGTTGCAGTATCTCAACCTCAGTAAGTCTCTTCCTTAAAGTGCATGTGATATTTTGACTTAGATGTGACAGTAACCTTAAAATTATTACAGAATTTGAAATAACATGATAAAGATATTTAGACATCTAGTAGGTAAATATATAACATGAAAGAACAGTTGGTTAATGTAAGCAGACAGTGGAAAATACCAATAAAGACTGCCTTATGGAAGAGATAAAACAGTAACTGACAATGAAGATGATTTGATGGACGTTGAGTACACTATTTGACATAGTTGAGGAAAAGAAACAATGAGCTTGTGGTTAGAGTGATAGAAACCTGAAAAAACTAGGAGCAAAAAGAAAAATAATGTAAATAAATGCCATATGCCAACTGTATAATGTGCCTAGTCATATTACTAAAGAATATAATGAAGTAGAATATATATTTTAGGAAGCAGTAGGCAAAGTTTTTAAAAATTAACCCTGACAGAAAACATAGACATGTGTCTAAGAGAAGCACACATGCACATATCCACATAAATATTAGCATTATCATATTTAGTCTGCAAAGAATAAATGACAATAAAGTCTTAAAGTAAGCAGGAAGGAGAGAGCAAAACACCTTACCCATGGAGAAATAGGAACAGGACTCAGGGTAATTCACCAGCGATGACGTGAACAGATGCTATGTAAAGCAGAGAAAACAGATGTCACTCAGCACTGATTCCATATCCTACAAGACAAAGGATTTGTCTTCAAAATAAAAGACAAATAAAAACTGTTGTAAGGGAATATAAACAAAAATAAATACCAATAGGCCTACTAAATAAAGATAAATTCTTTTTTAAAATATTTTATTTATTCATTTTGAAGCAGAGATACAGAGAAAGAGATGGAGAGAGAGAAGGGGAGAGAGAGAGAGAGAGAGAGAGAGAGAGAGAGAGAGAGAGAGAGAGAGAGAACACCAGGTCCACCACCTTGTGGGTCTGGCTTATGTGGGGTACTGGGGAACTGAACCAGGGGCCTTAGGCACTGGAGGCAAGTGCCTTAACCACAGAGCCATCTCTCCAGCCCTAAATAAAGATAAATTCTGACCTAAGAAAAAATATACACTTAATTCCACAGAAATGTAGAAAGAAAATTAGAAAATTTCTTACGAATAAAGTATTTTTTTAATTTCTAAATTTTATTTAATATAATTATAACCATTTACTTGAAGAAACTTTAAGTTTTTAATATGATAACATGTGAATACATGCAATAGATAGCAGTAATGGTAAAAGTGACATCAAGAAACATTGGGAATACAACTTTAGTGTCTAAACTATATGTGAAACTATATGCTGTTAACAAAAATGGATGGAGAGTTTATAAGGTGCATATTAAATCCCACTGTGGTAAAACACATCTGTAATTCAACCATCCAGGGAACAGAAACAAGAGGACTAGTTGGATTTTAGAAGCTAGTTGGGCTACATAACAAGACATTATATATGTATGTATAAATCTTCAGGAAATAGTAATATATTTAAATACTGAAAATTGATGGGCTGGATTGATGGCTCAGCAGTTAAGGCACTTACCTCCAGTGCCTAAAACCCCCGGTTCAATTCCCCAGGACCCACATAAGTCAGACCCACAAGGTGTTGGCCCTGGTGCGCTCTCTCTCTCTCTCTCTCTCTCTCTCTCTCTCTCTCTCTCTCTCTCTCTCTCTCTCTCTCTCTCTCTCTCTCTCTCTCTCTC
>PVHP010024625.1:0-10531 GCA_004024765.1 Zapus hudsonius | reverse complement strand
AAAACTAAATGCAACTAGTAGAAATCAAATTGGAATATACAAAGTCTTAAGACAATTTTATAAACAGTAACTTTAACTACTAATTGCCTGTGTCAGGGATCAATGTGGATATAGAATCCTGATGAAAAACGTATATCATGCTAACCTTAAGAACAAGAGGCAGTAGTTGCCATGTTAATATACGGCAAAACAAACTTTTAAACAAGGAACACTAAGTGGTTGAGAATAAATACTTCATAAGTATAAATAGTTCAATTCTCCAGGAACATGATATGATGTCTGTTAAGTAGATCCACTGGCATACATAGGTAAATATTAAAGGACTGCAAGTTGAAAAAGATAAATCCATGTTTGTTTTTAGACAGTTCAGTATTCCTGTTGAAATATATAATGAACCAAGCAGGTAGACTATCACAAAGGAAATAAAGAACAAGACCAGCAGTAGCAATCAACTTAATCTACTTGGTATTCATATAGAATCTATCCAGTGATATCAGGCAACATTTTTCTAAAGTATATTTGACACATTATACAGGGTAGCCCATTCTGCAAGTGTTGCATAGGTAAATATAGTAGATGTTTTAGGACATACCAATGTATTTCACATGCTATAACTGTAGATACATGAAAACTATTACAATGCAGTGACATTAACATTTAAAGACCTAATATATATTCAATATTTAGAAATACTCTATGAACAAGTCTTATGATAGAACACCATTTCCTTCCTCCCTGTCCCCAAACTGCTGAGGTCCCTCCTCAGTGGGATTGCTGGAAAAGTTCATGGGATGTGGGTTATGAATTGTACAGGCAGTAGCCTTTTTTTTCCAAGTGTTTGTTATTGTTGTTGTTGTTACAGGGGCAATGTCTCTCGATATTTTCCCCCACCATTGCTCTTAAACTCTTTCTGCCCCCACCTCTGCACAGTTCTCTGAGCCATGGTGGGTGAGTTTTAAGTCTGTTTTACTGTTGAGATCTCAAGAGTCTCTGGATTTCTGCCTTGAACTATTTTGGATATCCTCCGTGTCTGTCTCCATTACTATTTCATAGGTTATCTGACTTGCGGTGGAGGTAGCTGTCTTTTTAAAATAAGTCAAAATGACAGTCAGTGGAATGTTAGACAAGATCTAGACTGCAACAAAAATGTAATAAATTTATGAAAATATGGAATAAATTCACTTATGAGTTTGGGAAGAAAAGAAACTAATTATATGTCTCAGGGTAAATGTCCAAAATCATTAAAACTGCTGTATATTGGGCTATAAATGAGTATTACACTTTACCTGGTGGTTTGTTTCCCATAGAGGAACAGGTAAAAAGTCTTGTTGGTATTGCTTAAGGATGGCACGGAGGACAAAGGGTTAAGAGGGTGTTGAAGAAGGTCAGAAACCCCTGTGGCTAACCCCGGTAGGCTTTCCCCTATCTCTGCCCTCAACTCTGAGACTCCCAACCCCCCAAAAGCATGCCACGGTTAGACCCAGGTTCGCACCCCAGCTGTGCCTAGAAGGTGGCAGTTTCGCTACCACCACCATCTGATACGTGCCCAAACTCACATCCGCATGCAAAACAGGAATTCACAGGTTGCTGATTTCTGCCAATCCTTGTTGCCCATTCCTTTCCCTCCCTCCTCCTCAATTTCTATTTAAACCCACAATACTGATACAATAAAGATTGGTTGGTTTTGGTGATTGGTGATTGGGACTTCTTGCCATGGATGCTTTTTCTCCCAGGACTACGCTGTAACATATGGGGAACCATGATTCCCCTAGGAAGCCATGCTTCCAGAGCTGAACAAACAGAGCTGTAACACTTCCATGGGCTCTCAGGCCCACGGACATGCCTCCATGGGTGCCCGGTTTCAGGTACCCTGCACCACCACAGCATTGAACCCGCTGCTGCCGCCACTGCTGCTGCCGATATGGAGTGTGCTCAAGCCCTGGTGTTAGCCAGCCAGCAGCACACCTGGCCTGTGACAGCAGCCAGCCCAGCATCCCGGAATTGCTGCCTCTTCCCAGCCGGGGAACAGAAGCGGCCATGGGAAAACTCCAGCAGGACCTCGGACCAGCTCCTTTTTCTTTTTTTTTTATTAAAACAACAAAGTCTAAACTACTATGTATACAGTTAAGACAATGAAGGTTGGATGATGGGAATCAGGTTACTCATTTTGAAACTACAAGGTGACAGATGAGCAATGGTATGAGACTGAATGACCCCTGTGGTAGAAGATTATGCTTAGAGATATTAATAAGAAATCATATTTAGCTCACTACAGATGTAGATGTTTCAAAAAGAAGAGATATACACAAACATATATGCATCAGTGAATGTGTCTACAGCTCCTTAGTAGCTTTGTGTCTTAGTCAGCTCCAAGTTGCTAGGATCAACATCCAAAGTAGACATAGTTTAGAGGAGAAAGTGTTTATTTCAGGCTTACAGATTCAGGGGAAGTTTCTTGATGGTAGAAGAAACTAGTTCCCTTTCACAGATCCAAATAGATCAACACCACCAAACAGTCAGCACCACAAGCAAACAGGGCCCCAAACAGCAGGGAACCCAACAGCAAGCAGCCAGAGTTCCAACTGTTCACTGAATACTTTTGGGCTAAAAATAAGAAATGGGGGTTTCACCCCCAGTTACACCTCCTCCAGCCAGACTGTTGGAGAAAAGCTTTTTAATAAAAACACCTGAGTCTAGCTGGGTGTGGTGGTGTACATCTTTATTCCCAGTACTTAGGAGTCAGAGGTAGGAGGATTTCCATGAGTTGGAGGCCATACTATGACTACAAAGTGAATTCCAGGGCTGGAGAGATGGCTCAGCGGTTAAGGCACTTGCCTCCAGTGCCTAAGGCCCCGGGTTCAAATCCCCATTACCCACATAAGCCAGACCCACAAAGTGGTGCCTCTGGTATTCTCTCTCTCTCTCTCTCTCTCTCTCTCTCTCTCTCTCTCTCTCTCTCTCTGTATCTCTGCTTGAAAATGAATAAATAAAATATTTAAAAAAAGTGAATTCCAGGTCAGCCTGGGCTAGCATGAGACCCTACCTTGAAAAACAAAAAATTCAAAAATAAAACAACAACAACAAAAAAAAAAACACTGAGTCTATTGGGATATAAACATTCCATCAACCACATCTACTGTGGAAAATTAAGTCTCAGTTGCACCCGGAAGCTGGTCACTTTTAGTATATTCTGGAAATAAACCAGAGCTTTTCAGTAAAGTGACTCATCCTATGAAGGGGCCAAAATTTTATAGGGTAAACCTGTATCACACCGTAACCACCATACATATTCACAACCACACTACACACTAGAAACCCATTGCACACCACAAGTACACTACATGCCATTACCACACTGTGCAAAACAACCACAGCACACACCACAACCTCATTATTTAACACAGTCCTCATTATGGTTGGAAGAGACAAAAATACAGGAGTCCCTGTTTTACTTTTTTTTTCTTTTTATTTTTTTTCCTGTTTTACTTTTTGTATGGGAGGAATGTATGTGTGTTGGGAGGTGTATGTCTATATATGTGTGTTGTGTGTTATGGGGTGCACATGTGTATGCAGTTTCCAAACTGTGCATGTGTGTGTGTGTGTGTGTGTGTGTGTGTGTGTGTTTGTGGAGGCCAGAGGTAGACACTGGTGTCTTCCTTCATCTCATTCCACCATATTTTTTTGAGAAAACTACCTGATTCAGCTAGACTAGCTAACTAGAAAGCACTTGGGATCTTCCATCAACTGGGATTAAAAACACAGGCATCTTCATCCAGCTTTTATCTAAATCCTGGGGTTCTGAACTCTGGCCCTCATACTTGAATGGCCAGCAGTTTACTGACTGAGCCAACTCTCCAGCCCAAGGAATCACTGATGAACATATCCAGTAATCATATCTGAAAGTTCTGAGAAAAAAATTCTAAAGTAACATAGTTTTATGAAATAAAATTTTAAAAGGTCATTATGAAGTGAGTAACAGATTGAAAATTAAATGGAAGAGTGAATGAATGAATGAGGTCATGAAAGAATGAATGAATGGAGATAAAATAATTCAATTTTGTGGACATTCTGTCCCCAGACATGTGGAACATATGAGATTTCGACTACATATAGTGACTTTCAGTTATAGGAAGGGAGAAAAGAGCAATTTTAGAGATAGAGAAACAAAACAAAGACCACCTCAGTCAGATGATGGAAGTTGAGATCAGCAGTAATAAACATGTCCATGTCATGTCAATTTCCTTGTAATGACAAGACAGGCACTTTCCTTATATTGCCCTGCTCCTCAGAGCTTCTACATTCAGTCCAGTCAAAAGGAAAAAAGACAGCTGCCAATTAAGGAGCTTTCCAGAAAAAATCAATCTGGCTCTTGAAAAGTGTTATTGTCATGAAAATGAAAGGCCAGGAAATTTTCACATCTAGAAAAATCTTCACTAAGATATAAGAAATGCAGTGGGCTGTCCTAAATGGGAACTATAGCTGAAAAGGGATGGATAATAAAGAGTAAGGGAAATTAAATACAATATTATTTTATTAATAATAATGTATAAATGTTTCATTGTTCATGAGAAATATTACTTACGCTTGTAAATTAGTAATAAAGAAAATATGGGGAGTTAGAGAAGGTGAGAATTATATTTATGAAAATATGGATAATAGGGCCTTCTAAAAGAAGCAATAAATAATGCCTTCTTTTTTTTCTTTATTATCTGTAATTAGATACATTGTATGAGCAAATAACAAGTTGATATCCCCACTTCCACAATTTTCCTCTTCCCTGTTCCCAATCAGCTGGTTATCCTCCTCCGTTGGCAGGTAGGGCGTTATGGATAGCCTAGGTTCAACCCAGTTCCACCCCCCTTTTATGTTGTTACTGAGGGGATCAATGTCTCTGGGAATTTTCCCCTTCTTTCAATGAGGAAAAGTAACTCCTGGAGCCAATTCATATCACAAACTTCCCAAACACCTGGAAACTTGTCCTCTGGTTCACTACATGTCAGCTTATAGCCAGATTTTAGCTGCTACTTTACATTATAATGACATGGTAAAGAAGAAACAAAACTGTTGTTTCCTTGCTGACAGTGTAATCCATACACACCTGTTTTCTGCTGGGAAAACTGCAGCAGAAGACGTTAATGCTTTTAACCTGCAAGACAATGACAAAGTAGCAAGCTGCAAACACAGGAATGTGACAAACTCTCACATACTGTTAACAAATTGAACCTTAGCTCTGGGAGGCAGGTACAGGTGCCAATTTCCAAGATGACAGATGACAATGCCTCAGGTAAGATACTGTCTATCATGAGATGTAGGGAAAATCAGGTCACAACGCCAAGCTCTACAGTATGGACTAGTTATTTCTCATATTCTCTAAAAATATTATTTTACTTCTGAAAAATCTCTTCTCAATGCAATGGGTTTAGTATAAATAGGTATAACAAATGATGTGATGGTTAAATTTTGTTGTCAACTTTACCTTTTAGCAATCCACCGTAATCTTGAGTGTTGTGTAGCAGATTTCCTCAAAATTGAAGAGAGAAAGGAGGCTCAGGGGATTCAGGAAGTCATGTAAACTAGAAACAAACATCCCTTCCTGGGAGAACAGTGAAGGAAGGAAATTCCAGAGATTTAGGACTTCTACAAGTCTGGGAAAGGGGTGCAAGACCCCACCCTAAGGCTATATAAAGGGGAAGGAAATCTCTCTCTCTTGCAGACTACCTGTTTGCTGCTGTGGGGGGGTGGTCATGGGGAGTGGGTGGGTGTAGTGTTGGTGATGGCTTCTCCTGCTCTCTGTTTGGACCTGTGTTGGTTACTGAAGGAGACAGAGAGTCTCAAGGGTCCCTGGCTCCCTGCAATCCTGTCTCACCAGCCAGCAGGAGACAGGCTTCACAGGGAAAGGTGAATGCGCAGCCAGAGCCCCACATACACTCACAGCTGGGAGATGTGTCCGAGCAAATCTCAAAACTTTATTTCAGTATCCAAATTTATATATAATCCAAGGCTGCATTGCATTACAAGGGGGCTCAGCAGGCAGGAACAAAACCACGGAAACTCAGCCAGCAGGAATAAAACCTATTAGCACTTATAAACAGGATTTAGGGCTGTCAGCCATCCCCCCTTTCTCCTGGCGGCACAGGTGTGCCAGGAACAAAGGGCATGAGCTACCATGCTCTGGGCTCTCATCCGGGTGCATATTCTAAAATTTAGCTCACAGATATACAGCCAGGCTGGGACCCAACAAACCTGTAAAAGGGGCCAGCCTTTCTCACTATTAAGGAACTTACCCTGGATCTGCAACTTCAATAAAAGTCCTACCTCCTATAACATTGCTTTGTTTGGAGTTTCATCCCAGCATAGTATGGATGACAACAGATGTGGAAATGGATGACATCTTAAACCTTTACCTGAATTATTTGCATTAAAGTGTTATATGACAGTTTAACATCATAAAATATTATTTAGGAATTTGTTTCAAGTTAACTTTGAAATTGCTTAAATATTGCAAACTTAATCAAAATGAATGCAGCCTAAAAAATATGAAGGAGTTAAAGAATTATTTTGTGACGCTTATTATAGATTATTTTGAATAATATCATTATTTTATTTTTATGGTGACCCATTCACAACCATTGAAACATTATTATTTGCTTTGAGAATTATAAATATACTTCTCCACTGATGATATTAAATCAAACTTTAGTATCTATATTCATCTACAGATACATCAATTAGTTGTTATTTTCCTCCATATATAATCACAAAATTCTTTGCTGCTAGCTCTAATTAAGAAATACTGATGTAAAGATAATCTGCCAAAACCAGCATATTTTCAAAGAAAACTGCATTTTAACAGATGACCAGTTAGAAATCATCATTTAAGTATATTTTCTCCTAAAAGCAGAAAGTTCCTAGTTAGTCGTTTCCACTTTGTTTGATTTGTAGATAATTTCAGGGTAGGACATTTAATTGTTATTTGTTCTATTTATATAATGTTTCCTACAAATATTGCAGAATAAAGTGGTTTAACATTCACTGCTAGAGATTCTAATTATAGACAGCTCTGCTCAATGCAGAAAATTTTACAGAAAAACTGATAAAAAGTATTTTATTCTCTTTTTCAAAGTGTTCAAAGTGTAAAATGAAATCAATCAATCACCCAGTGATTATTTTAAGAAACAAATATGCTGTAATGTTCATTTCTGTTGTCTGATGGAGCCAGTGGGTCATCTCTTCATTTAGGATAGACAATATTCTATTTACTGAGGGACCACTCACTATGCTGCTGGACCACTTCTTGGTGCTCATGTCTGAGCTGAAAGTTCACTTCATGTGCAACTTCTCAGACTCAGTCTTGTTCCATTCATATGTTTCAGTCTTATTATTTCTTGTATTTTTCTTTGCAAAAAAAAAAAAAACTTTAGAAATACACTATGCTACCCGGCATCTCCCCAGAACAAGCCTAACTTATATTTACTTATCATTTAAGCAAGTCATTATTTACTCTGTTAAGAAATAGATCATTGAGCTGGCTTGCATTTTAAGGTCAAGTTGGTTAGCATGAATTACCCTTGGCATTTTGTCATGTATTCATAGTATTAGAAGATGAGAGAATGCATTTCAGTGTCTAACATTATACTCACTATTGAGTAAAGAGTGGGCTACTTCTCTGCATGATAAAATTTAATTTTTCTCAAGAATAGAATTAAACTGTACTCTTACACTACTAGGTATCTTCAAGTATTTCTCCAAAGAAATAAATTATACTTGCCTGGAAATTGAGAAACATTAAAAGATTGAGCAAAGAATCTTACACAGACGTAACTTTTGTGACCACCTTGCATGGCTCAATTTTGAAATAATTTACTCAGACAGCTTTTGGTTTACTTCAGTTTGGTCCATTTCTAGTTTCGTGGATGCAATGGCTTTATTATGGGATTTTGCCAAAGCTTGGTTTACACCATCTGCTTTTGTGGACTGCTATGATTCCACGTTGCCCTGACAAGTCTAGCGTGAGATTCTGTTTCTCATTTCTACTGTGAAAAAGATGAGATGTCCAAATTGTCCACTGAATAATTAAATTGTTCTAATGTCCCAATGACGGAACAGGATACTTCTACTTCACTGGTTTTTAAGGTGTGTTCCTGCTCTCAAAACTTCCAATAACTGAAGTATAGTATTTAGTTTAGGGACTATGATTGACAATGAAAATAACAAATGGAAATATACAGAGTGCACACACAGCCAACTTCACTAGCTCTTGCAACTAGAATTTGGTAGGAAATAAGTAAACTGAAATACATATCATGCTTAACTTATTGTTAACAAATACATGCTACTAATGACTTTGTTTTCAAATGAGAAAATGTAATTTAAGGAATGAGGCAACTTTCAGACATCATACATCTCTCTGATGTTCATGAAATAAAAGCCCATTATAAAGTCAAGCAATATCTTGAACTCTAGAGAGACCTACTATTCTCCAGATGGAAAGATTTGCACTCAGCATCCTCAGTTTCTAGGGCTGGATAATGATCTGAATGTTAACATGCTGTGTCTCTGAAGTTTCTGATTCACACCATCCTAGGAAATACTGGATTTTTTATACAGAAAAGAGTTGGCATAACATTTTCCTTTGTTTCCCATCTTTCATTGATGAAGTCATCAAACAGAGTCCTATGCATCTGTTAAAATTGCCCAACTTTCAAGCTTTTTACAAAGCTCTAAAAAACCAAAGATACAGAACTTTAAAGTAGACCAGATTACTATAGTATCTGATAGATGAAATAGAAAAGTTTAAACTCACTTCTTTTTAATATGATAATTTGCTTTACTTAAGTTATACCTTTTATTTCATGACTTTTTAATACATTTATATTTATCATTTTTACAGAGATTGGCTTAATGGATTAAATAATACTTGGACTTGTTTTCAATGCTGCTGATTCAGTGTGGACCATGTCTATAGCTTCACATACAGGATATGTTAAATCTGATTCCTGTGGGTTCCTTCATTGTTACTAACAAATGAAAAGACTTTTGGCTGATCTTATTTAAAATACTCCAAAACATACAAGCATGTTTCCCATATAAAGCAGTATGTATTCTATAATATTCAATAGAACTAATAGAAGCAATAGAATTAAATGATGTGCATCAATGTAGAAAGCCTATCATTGATCAATAGTGTACTAATTTTATCTAAAATAAACACCATACCAACAAGCACTGGACATCTGTATTCATTATTTATATGGAGATGTTGAGAAGTATTAACAAATATTTTTAAATATTTTTCTCTATTTTTTTACAAGCAGAGAGATGGAGAAGAGAGACAGTCAGAGAGAATAGACACACTAGGGCAGCCACTGCAAATGGATTCCAGATGCATATACCATTTTGTGCATCTACCTTTAAGTGGATACTGGGGACTTAAAACTCCATCTTTAGGTTTTGCAAGCAAGTACCTTAACCACAATTTCCCCTGCTCAACAGATACTTTTGAGGCATAAATTTAAGAATATATATATATATATATATATATATATATATATATATATATATATATATAAATATTTCAACAAAATATAAAATTATGTCATGATTGGAAGTTTGGAGTATTTCTCTCTCTCCCACTCTCACACACACACATACACTAATACATTAGTAGATACAGACCTATTATGTAGATGTATACTTCTATTTTGGGAAATGTACTAGAAAGGAAGAGAAATTGCTGCATTGACAGCATCAGATGAGACTAATATTGTACTATTTACTAATAACCAATGGGTAATAGAGCATTTCTATGCAAAATAAGAAATTCACTAATACTTTCTGCAAAATGATACTTAAACCCAGTGCAATTATATGATTCAAATGATTAGTAATTTTATTAGGAATGATTCTTAAAATAAATATATGTTATAACTATAACCTTACTTTTATTAATTATCATGTATCATTTCCTAACCTAATTAATGAAAAGCAATTATAATCCTACCAGTAGATAATTTTCAGGTTTAAAAATGGTCCAGATTCTAAAGCTAAAACAAAATTTCATTTTGACATAAATATTTAATTAGTAATTGTCTAAAATATACTTGTAAAAAAATCTCATACCTTAGCCCATATGCAATCAAAAGCTTTACTTATATCTTTCTGTTCAATCAAATGCAATAATAGTCCAATGTATCTTCTTATTAGGATAGTATTTCTATTCATTTATTCATCTTTTATATATATGTTAATGTAATATGAATTTTGTGTCAGACTTTATTTAAGACTCACTTCCATGTTGTGCATACTTGCTAAATGGAATCCATCTTTTTACACTTGTAAACATAAGACTGGATATTGCTATGAGGTTCTGAATGCTATGTCACTTTCATTAGGCACTTTGCTAACTTGGCTAATTTTTTTTTTAATATCTATTTATTGTCCATAATGTGTTACATTATTTAGTGGGCAAACCATGCGTTGTTATCCCGAATTCCCCAATTCCCCCCCTCCCCATCCCTGATCTGTTGTATAT
>PVHP010024624.1:6100-26368 GCA_004024765.1 Zapus hudsonius | reverse complement strand
CCAAACTGCCATCAGCTGAGGATCAATCTATCAGAACACATTCATTTGTTTGTGGGGACACCTGGATCAAACCATGACACCTGTCAACCAGTCCCACCCTGTGCTCCCTAACTCTGAACCACTCCTTCAGACTACCTGCCAATCCCAGCCCTGGGCAAGGCAGAGTACCACTCAGGTCCACAGAAATCACACCCCATAGACTCACCCCCCACTCCCTGACCAGAACACTATGCACACTCCCAGTGAAATACATCAGACTGGGCCACACATGGCCTAGGTAAATAATTCCTCTGTGCTAAACAAGTCCCATGCCCCCATTTCACCTTCCCCATTCCAGCCCTGGGCAAAGCAGACTACCCATCAGGTCACCAGAGAGCAGTGTGCCATGGGCTCACCTATATTCCCTGGTCAGACATGTGAGTAAACCACAGGCTTATACCCTCCCAGAACAAGGCAGACCAGGTCACTCAACATAAACCTCACTACAGCCACTGACATCTTTGTCATACAGGATGGGAGAAAATCTTTGTCAGCTATACAATGGGACAGATGTTTAATATCTAGAATTTATAAAGAACTCAAAAAACTAAGCAATAAAAAAATCAATCAATCCAACAATAAAATGGGATAGGAGACTGATCAGAGAGTTTTCTCAAAGGAAGAACTACAAATAGCCAAGAAACATATAAAAAAAAAACAACTCAACATCTGTAGCCATCAGAGAAATTCAAATTAAAACTATTTTGGGATTCCCTCCCATTCCTGTCAGAATGGCAATCACCAAAATATCAAATGGAAACAAGTGCTGGAAGAGGGTGTGCGGAAAGGGGAACCATTATCCACTGTTGGTGGGGGTGCAAGATGGAACAGACACAGTGGAAATCAGTATGGTGGTTCCTCCAAAATCTAAAAGTTGATCAACTGTTTGACCTGTGACACCACTCCTGCACATATATCCTAAAGATTCTACTCCGGACTCTTGATATACTTGCTCAGTTGTGTTTATTTCAGCTCTAGTCACAATAGCCAAGAAATGAAATCAACCTGTGTGTCAAACCACAGGTGAATGGATAATAAAGATGTGGCCCATATGCATAATCAAATTCTATTCAGTGGAAAGGAACAATGAAATGATTACATTTCCAGGAAAATAGAGGGACCTGGAAAAAAGTGACAAACACACCACCCCTTCTGTCTGATGTGTCAGCCCTACCATGGAACATTCTGGTTTGTGTGTAAATTGTAGTAAGCATCAGTAGTACTGGTGAGGAAGCTAGAATGAGGCTTGCAGAGAGGAGGAGCATTGAGGGATGAGAGGAAGGGGTAGCAGTCAGGCAAGTGGAGGGACAGAATACAGAGGATGGAAGGGTCTAGAGGGGGACAGGGGTAAGGGAGGGAGGGGAGAGTAGAGATACATAATGCCAAAGAAACCTACTTCTTTTTTATAAATATTTTATTTATTCATTTTCAAGCAGAGAGATACAGAGAGAGAGAGAGAGAGAGAGAGAGAGAGAGAGAGAGAGAGAACCAGGGCCACCACCTTGTGGGTCTGGCTTATGTGGGTCCTGGGGAATTGAACCCAGAGCCTTAGGCACTGGAGGCAAGTGCCTTAACCGCTGAGCCATCTCTCCAGCCCAAGAAACCTACTTCTAAGTCAGCTAATTAAAAGAGAGGGGGGCGTAGTTTGGGCAGAGGTACCCCACAGAGGTGGAGAAAGCTTCACCCTAAAACCCTAGGCTGTTGCTGATAAATCCCAGTACCCACTGTTGGTTACCCCACAGTGAGCTGTTGGTCCAGGAGGCTCATGACACCCCCCACTCATCCCCAAACAATGTAGGCCATTGCGAAAGCACTTGGTTACCCAATGGAACGAAATGGGGCCATGGTCCCCAGACACTGACTAGGAAGATGACTAGCGCTGAGCGTGCTAAGTGAGCCGCTGGAGGATAGAAGTCACCAAGAGAGTGAACAACCAGAGGATCTTTCAAGTACAAAATCAATTATCCAGGCAAGAGATACACACTGGTGCAATAGTGTAGCTTAAGGGGGTAATCTACTGCTTTCTGATAGGATATGAGACCCAGTCAGTGGGAGGGGATTCATGCCTGGTACTGAGAACCATATCAGAAGCCTAGACCTATGCCCAGCATGGGATCATAGACCCTAGAGGGAAGGTTCCACTGTTCTTTTGGCTCAAAGGAAAGGTTTTGCCCATCAAAAAGTCTTCTAAAATGTTTGTGTTAGCCCCTTTGACCCATATTGCCCTCATTCTTGGTTAGAAAATCTGCTGTTTGCAGATGGTGGCAAATACCAGGGAGACCCAAGACCCACCAGTATGACAAGAAAAGAAAGCTGACTCCCTAGCACAAGACAAGACATCTCTATCACACCTGCCAGGACCCAGGAAAGATTACAGAGCAAATATAAGTGCTGCTCTCACTGACAGCCTAAAAAATCTCCAAGGAGGTCAAGGTTGACACTAAGGAGATTTCAAAACTCATCAAGGCAGAAAATTAGTTGTGGAAAGTTTGATATTAAGGAGACATTTAAGAGGCCCTCCAAGGTTCAACAAATATTGTGGAAGAAGGTTGGAAAAACTGTAAGAGCCACAGGGGTGGAAGGTATACTTGGTGAGAGGCATTGTTTCCCTGCCCTGTCCCTCCCCCTCCCACACACATACCAGAGACAGCCTGGTGCATTCATGACCCCACAGTGATTACTGATAACCCCAAGGAGGAGGGTCCTCACTGGAATGGGGACAGGGGAGAGGACATAAGAGTATAACCCAATGGGAATATGACCAAACTGCAATCTGTTCATATACTAAAGTTCTCAATTAAAAACAAAACAAAACAAAAGCTTGCTGTACTATTATCATGAAAATTAATTGTGCCAGCACAGCGGTAGGCTAGTGGAATTAGAATGTCACTAAACACAAACACCTAAGTCTTATTGGCAGTCTTTGCACCTTATGACACCCAAGGGTGCCTTAAGGATGCGTCTTCCTTCCTTGTGATTCTTCTTGGGTTAATGGATTTCATTTGTATGTTTAGCTGTGTCTATTTCACAGGAACCTACTTTTGATACCCACCCTTTCATTCACTCTGTATATGACAGAGGAAAACTTTCCCAAGTCTTCTGCCTCATTAAGTTTGACTTATTTTCCCAGGAAAAGGCCATTGAGTTAAAGTTTACCTTAGACAACATGACACTGTAAGAATCGGTTAATCTCATATAAACACTTAAATTTGCACTAACAAAGCCATATTGAAATGCATGGAGGATACTAATCCCAGGGTCCACAGCTGCGTCTCAGGCAGCACTTGGACTCTGAACCTGGTCTATTTTAAAGAAAGTAAAGATTAGATTAAGGTTCCATCATCTCAAAGGATGATTCCCAACGTGTTTTGTCAGTGAGCAGAACAATGTGAATACGTTAACCATGAGGCTTGTGCTCACTCCAGCGTGATCAGAGTTCAAGGAAAAGGCTGATCCTTCAACAATTCCCATTCTTTTTCTCCGATGTGATGCCTGGTCTCCATTGCAAGCCCAAATTTTTTCCGAACACACCCTGCAAGCACAAACTAGCTAGATCAGCAGGCAAACATTGTCTTCACTTACTCTGTTGTTTGTATGTGTTTGATTAACTGTTGAGCAATCGTCAAGAGAGCTTCTTGTATTTAGAGCATTTTGAACAGCTTAATTAGTGTCCAATTTTATACTCATCATTTTCTTCACTACCTGTTAAACATCTCTTGCTCCTTGGCCAGCAGCTCCACTAGTCTAGGTTGCCTGACTCTTGGGTTCCCTAGTTTTGATGTTTAAAGTCCTCTACTTCTTGTTTTGTGTTCCTGTTCAGGAAGAAATAAGAGATTGGATTCCAGATACTCTGCATTATCCTAATTATGTAGCAGCAACTCATCTGTTCATGATTAGCTCCTGCTCATCTCCTGCATCCTTTCTTTGCCTGATGGCCAGTTGCTGTGATAAACATAAGATGACAGAACTCATGTCATTGTTTTAGGGCTTCACTCCATCATCTGGTAGACATAATCCCATTGACTCGGGGACCAGAAGTTTGGATCTGGAGAGCTTTAAAGCAGCAGGGACAGGAAGACAGTCTTAGAATGGATCATTGGGACTAAGGGCGCATTTACACTGTGGATCATGAGTGCATTCATATTACTTTGCACTTGGAATGCTGAACCATATAATTAGTGTCTGATGGCTCAAAGTATATACAGCATCTTGAAGACCATCCCTCCAACTTCCAGAGGCATTTCTATGCTGGTGATTTAGCTAGGCCAGCAATGGGCCATTCCAGTGGACTTTCAAGCTGGTAACGTATGAATAAGGATGTATTGTTGGGACCAGTGTATCAGTGTCATACCGAGGTGATGTTAGGTGAGATTAATTCATGATGATAAATTCAGAATTCCAAGCCCTCTGATCAAAGTAGTTCCCAAAGTGCTATGCAAAAGGATGGGGGGAAATTGACCTATACATTTATCACTGCAAATAAACACATTTTTTTTTCTTCTCAGGCTGAAATGAATTTGATTTATTTACCTTGCCACCAAGTGGCTGTTTCTTAAAAAATGGAAACATACTGAGAGCTCGGCATCGGTCTTTCCTAGCGACAGTAAATATGTCAGCCTCAGCAAAAAAGAAGTGCGTGTATAACTTTCATGCCTGACACCTTGGCTGCTTCATTCAACAGCCAATTTCTCAAACATTTGGCTTCCAGAGGCAGGACCTGAACTCCTTTCAATATACAAGCAAAAATTGCCCTATCCTGTCGGTTTACTACTCTGCAGTGTGTGAACACTGATGTAAGAATAAATATTTGCTTGTTGCATTACTATCCCATTACAGTACCTTCTAATTACTGCAACAACAACAACAAAAAAAAACCCAAGCATGGTGGCACATGCCTTTAATCCCAGCGCTTGGGAGGCAGATGTAGAAGGATCACCATGAGTTCAAGGCCAGCCTGAGACTACACAGTGAATTCCAGGTCAGAATGAGGGGAAAGCAGCATATGGAAGGAAAGGGTTTGCTTTGGCTTAGAGACTTGAGAAGTTTTATCATGGCGTGGGAGCATGGCAGAAACAGACAGCAGGACATCACATCTTATCACACCAGCTGGGAGGTAACAGCAAGAGTGAGCCAGCTAAGCATCTGTTAGGGTTGGACTAATAAAGCTCAGGCTCCACCTTCCAAAGGTTCTACCAGCTGAGAGTTGAGGATGAACCTTAATCACAAACATTATGGCTATGGGGGTCATTTCACATCCAAACAACTGTATCTCCCCATTGTCTTCAGTGTTTCAGATTTGCTATTCCCAGGAATTCTTGATGCCCAGACGTCTATATAACACTACCTCCGAGCACTTTATTTCCATGCTTATTTCCTAGCTAGGTATGCCATCAAAACTCTGCCCACAGAATGATTTCATTTCAGGGTCAACATGGAGTCAGATTGTGGAATAGCAGCAATATAGTTGAAAGTGATCGACATGATGACCTGAATCTATTATACTGTGACCGTCAATGGTGAACTTCTTGTAAGGTCATGGGCATGAGCTGAAATTGGCATTAGGGTAATAAAGGAGACATGGAGAGAGAATATGAGTCATCTTTAAGTTTCTTATCTCCTTGGCCCCCTGTGGTCTAATCTTGACTATGTCATTTTTATCTTATACATTACTCTTCAATTTTATTCCTTAGTAATTCTGACAATATAAAAATGATGGTGGGCATAACCATCATATAACCAAATAGTCAAATGGCAAGCTTCTGTTAGGGCCCAGAAGCAGGCTGGGAACTGCTTTTCAACTGTTGAAATATTTCCTGTTGCTGATGGAATGCTCTTGCTCCAAAACTGTAGAAGTTCATTGCTGTGACTGTCCTTTATAACTCTTCTCTTTGGGCTGACAGAAACTAGATGTCGCTTCTTGTCTATTACAGAAACCTCTAACACCACAGGGTCTAACAGGAGATATGAACCCAACAGTGGAGGACTTCTGTTATAGCCTGGAGGTTTTGAGGAATCCCACTCAGACCAGGCAGCCTTCAGTGATAACCAGTGAATGGCTTAACACTATCAGCCATAATTCCTCTCAGTATTTCAAGAAGGAAGGAAGAGAGGGAGGGAGGGAGGAAGGAGGAAGGAAGGAAGGAAGGAAGGAAGGAAGGAAGGAAGGAAGGAAGGAAGGAAGGAAGGAAGGAAGGAAGGAAGGAAGGAAGGAAGGAAGGATTTGGGCTCATGGTTTGAGGTCACAGTCCATCGAGGCAGGAAAGTCTGTCAGGGGAATGAGGAAGGTGGTCATGTTGTGTCCACAGTCAGGAACCAAAAGAATACAAATGCTGATGTTCAAATCACCTTCTCCTCTTTATACGGCCCAAGCCTCCTGCACAAAGAAAGTGCTCCCCACTTTTTGGATGGGACTTCCCACCTCAATTAATTAGTCTAGTAACTCTTTCAGATACATGCCAAGAGATGTGTCTTCTAGGTGATTCTAGATCCTGTCAAGTTGATCATCAATATTATTACAAGACCACCCCTTGTCAACATGACACCTAAACGTATCACTATTTTTTCTAGTTTTACAATTTATTTGTATGTGTATATACGTGTCTGGGTACATGCTTTCTACAGCACATGTGTAGAGGTCAAAGGACAGTTTCGGGGTGTTTCTCCTCTCTTGTCAGCTTTTGAGACAAAGTATTTATTTTTGCTACTATTACTTCAGAGCTTCCAGATTCTTCTGGCTCTGTCTCCCATTGTCATAGACACATTGGAATGACACATATGTGTGTCACTTTGAGTCAGGCTTTGGCAGGCTTACAAGCAAGTGCCTTTAACCACTGAGCCATCTCCCAAGCCTCCCAAACACATCATGTTTAAGCCATAACATCCACTCTTTGTCTCCATAAACTCATGGCCATCTTACATAAAATGCATTCAATACAACTTTAATAGCTTCCATAGTCCTTAACAGTTCCAACGTATTCAAAAATGCAGCCTCTTCTGAGAGTCGGGCAATTTCTTTTTAAAATGTTTCATTTATTTATTTGCAAGCAGAAAGAGAGAAGAGGAGGTTTGGGGAACAAACCTGGGTTGTTAGGCTCTGCGGGCAAGTGCCTTAACTGCTGAGCCATCTCTCTAGTCCTTGGGCAATTTCTTAACTGTGAGCTCCTATAACATCAAAAACAAGTCACATGCTTTCAACATGCGATGGCACAGTTACATTTCCATTCCAAAAAGGGCACGAAGAGGCACAGCAAGGAATCCCTGGGCTGAAACCATACTGAATGCCAGTAGGGTACCTGGGGCTTGTGATAGGATCATCTACTTTCTGCAGCACACATATTGTGTCCGTATTCAGGAAACAGACAGGTATGAATGCTAATGCTAAAATCACTTTCTTCTTTTTTTATTATTAAGTAGAAACTCTGTGTGAAAAGTCATGTGTTGGCACCACCATTTCCCTCCTCCCTGCCCCCATTCCACTGATGGCCCTCCTAAATAAGATTGCTGGAATTCTCCATCGTATGGAGGGCTGTGAGTTGTGGGGGCCAGTAAGGAAGGGTGGCAATGCCTCTGGATAGTCCCCTCTTTAAATCTATCTGTCCCCTCTTCCACACACTTCCTGAGTCATGGTGGGTGAGTTTTAAATCTACTTTAGTGTTGAGCTCAGCAGCTTCTGGATTTCTGCTTTAGAGATGCTTTGAGTATCTTCAGTGTCTGTCTCCATCGTCCTGGTGCAGGTTGTCAGGCTCACTGTGCAAGCAGCACTCTTGTTCATCTCTCCACTTCCTCTATGGTTTTACCTGGACCCTAGCTGATGCACAAGGGGTGGTTCATCTCCTCCCAGGGAGTCAGCTATCATCTCGGTCTTGTTGGAAGAATTAGGTTGTCCTTCCTTCTCGACTCTGCCCTTCCCAGCACACAGGCTCAGAGTTCCCTTCTTCTTCTTCTTCTTCTTCTTCTTCTTCTTCTTCTTCTTCTTCTTCTTCTTCTTCTTCTTCTTCTTCTTCTTCTTCTTCTTCTTCTCCTTCTTCTTCTTCCTCTTCTTCTTCTCCTTCTTCTTCTTCTTCCTCTTCTTCTTCTTCTTTTTCTTCTTCTTCTTCTCCTCCTCTTCCTCCTCCTCCTCCTCTTCCTCCTCCTCCTCCTCCTCCTCCTTCTTCTTCTTCTTCCCAGGAGTCCTGCCTATGGGGTGATGCTAACCCATGTTTTTGGTGGGTCTCCCCACCTCAATTCACTCATCTAGAAACTCCCTCACAGATATGCCCAGGGGTTTGTCTCCAAGTTGAAAACTGGTATTAACTATAGCATCTCCTTTTACATTTTAAATGTGGCACTAATGGCTGCTGTACTCTGTGTAGTATTGGTGTGGTTTATCATCTTGGCCAGGGTCAGAAAGTTCAGAAGCTTCTCCTTGGCCTTCCTTCCCCTTTGGAGCCTAGTAGCATAGCTACATTAAGGAACCATGATGGGGTACACCCAGCTACCAAGTATATGCATCCCAGTTATGACTCATGCACCAGGGAAATTACTAATTTTCCCACTGAGGAAAATCTAGCGCCTGCTTTCTTACAGAGAAGTCATGATGGCATTTTGTTGTATGAGATCTGAATATTGTCTTTTCCCCTGTCATATTCATTACCTAAGAAAATGGTCATGAGTTCTTTCAGAGAAGGCTTGGGAAATTGTTGTTGTAAACATCTCAGACATTTCAGATCTTTTCTTATGGGAGCTGAGTATTTTCTTAAATCTATAAGCTTCATGTCTGAGAATAGGTTTAGTTCTGAAAACTTAGTAACAGAGAATAACTTTCCTTTGTTAAGGCCGACATAAGTCTTCTGTTCCTTTCTTCTGGGTCACTTTTGATTACTGATATTAGTATATATACTTGACTTTCCACTCATCTTGACCTAGAATCCACAAGATCTGTATGGGATTTGTTGAGTTTTTATTCAGTTATCTTAATTCATGTGAATCAGGAATTCCTGGTTGTCTCTGACAATGCCACTCACTACAGTGACTGCATCTATCTGGACTCTGATAATTTGGTGTTACTATTTGGCCTTGACTAGTGTGGAATTGTGTCATCCCCAGGGAGCCAGTTCAATTTAGGGGAGCCCCCACTAAGGTCCTGGACAATGTTAGGTCACCTGCACTTACATATTCCTCTGGTTGAATGAGAGTTACCTCTGGGATCTCAAGAGGAGGTAGTCCATTATTCTGTTGTATCGTACAATAAACTGATTCTTAAATGTCTAGTTTTCTAAGCCTTTGTTCCATATCCATCTGTAGAAGTCCATCTTATCCAGCATTCATTTTGTCTGATGAATGAACTGTATTCACAGTTATTAGGAATGGCTGCTCTCTGGTTGGAGTTGAGACCCACTCAAGCAGGGAAATCATACTTGGTAAATTTCACCTAAAGCCTGTGGCTAGGGAGCTAGGTAGGTCCTGTGGGGGAACCCAATACTGTTGTTATGGTAACTGGATGGCATCTCTAGCTACCTTCCAGATATCTGTTTGTTCGCATAGATGGGTACTGCCCACAGCTACAAACGCAGAAGTGTCTTTCTGCAAAAGTAAAATTAAATACAAAAATCCAAAGGTGAAATGACTAGTTTGTGCTCAGCCCTAAACAGGAAAACATGACAGCTAAACCACACTGTCTGTCCGAGGCTCAAGGACTCTCCCAGAGGAGGAAACAGAAAGTCTGGAAGGGCAGGAGGATGGGCAGCGGGGCTGCGGAATGCTGTCTTCTGGATACAAGTCCTCTACATTCAAAGACTTTCAGCAGATGTGGTTTTCTGTACGTGGTCAGACCTGTTGCTATTTCATTATAGATGAGGGAGGGGTCCATGAGACCCCACACCTCCCTGAGCAAATAGAGGAAACTGATGATTGCTGGCAGACGAAAATCATGTCCGTTAGGGGTTAGCCACCAGGGGAATGCTCATTCTCCAGTAAATGTCCTCCCACCTGTGATTAACAAGTGACCCTACTTTCAATCAATGGAAAAAAATGAAATGAAATAAAATAAAATAAATAAGGCATAGAACCAGGATGGGGTCTAATGGGAAGAGAGATTTTCGTAGGAAGGGAAAGAGGAAGAGAAAGAAAGGGTGGAGGATCAAAATACTTTGTAAATGAAATTGTCAAAAATAAAAAAGTAATAGATAATTATAACTATCATTTCAGGACATTAAACCTCAAATTATGGCTTGACCTCGTCAATTAATAGCATGCATTTTTGGTCCTGAAATGCTGATGAATGATGTAATTTTTGTTTGCTTGTCTGTTTGTGTTTTTCTTTTAATAGGGTCTCATTCTAGCCCAGGGAATAATCTAATTCTTGCAAGTAGAAACAGAACTTGCCTGATCAGGCCAGACAGAGACCAAGTTTAGTTAATGGTCTAGAAGCAATGAGGGGAGTTGAGGCAGATCTGAAGCATAAGCAATATCGTTTTTCAGAGTACATTTCTCATAGGATGCCTTGCAGGGCTTCCTGGCAAAGAGAGGTTATTCTATCATGCCAGGTAAGAGGCCTTTCTTCTCTCCTTAGATGGGTAAAGGAAAATCTGAGGGTCTAGCTGTTACCAGGGAATCGAGGTTCCTTTTCCATGTTCTTGGTCTCATAGACAGATGAAAGTTTAAAATAGACTCAGAAGGGAATAGAGGATGATTTTGGAGTTAAAGAGAGCAAGGCAAGCATCCTTAGTCCTCCAATGGGTGTCAAGAGAAGATGGAAAGAGAGAGAGAGAAGGTTAGCAGCAAGGGTCTGCAAGCAGTTACACCAAGGGAAGGGCTTTGGAAGCATGCAAGTACATGTCCTTTTTATTAAGGAAATAGTCATTTCTCCCAGTCTTTCAAATCTTAGTCTCAGGTATATCTGATCTCTTTTCACCTGTGTTCTTTAAACTACTTCTTTGGGTTATAACCCAGAAGTTTTCTTCATGGAAGTCTCTAGCCTTGTCTGAGCAAAGGAAATGCCTACTGTTGGCAGCAAAAGCAAATCATTTACAACTGACCATGTCATTTGCAAAGTGAGTTACTGGTCATCAACCACGCTGTTTGTTTCAGAGGTTGTTAACATATTGGTATGAAAGGGGTCCCTGACATGCGACATTCTTGTCTACATCAGAGAGGATATTACCGAGCACACATCACACCATTTGTGCCAAAGAATTCTGATATATTAGTAGTCATAAGTTCTAAGTGCTGCCCAGGAAGCCAGCCGATGGCTACAGATACCCCTCTCCTTGCCCCTTTATCCCTGCCTAATGTCCCCTAATCATAGGATCCAAAAATAGTCAGGTATATATTTTCCTCCAATAGCTCAGCATCTCATTCTTACTTCATCAGGACCCTGCCAATAGCCAAGAAGACCTGCCAGGGTTGTTAATTCCACCATATTTGTCCAAGCTGCTCATTTCAATATCAGAGTCTGAGACCACACTTCAAATAGTAGTGCCTTCTGACATCGGAGAGATGAACGCCTACTCTTTTTCACTTATGAACCTAAATTGAAAGTGACTGACTCATCTGAGACTGCATAGAAGGCATAGAATACCTACCAATTAGCTTCTGGATCCTTCTGCATCCCACGGTCCACCTTGCATCTGCCCTGGAGACATGTTATAAGTTACTGCACTGCTGCCCCTACAAGGAAATAGAACTTTGCCAGATTTTCCTTCGTGCATTCCTCAGGGTGTCACCAATCACTCCTGAGGATATGACTAGTCAAATCTCACACCACTAGGAACTTGGCATTTCTTGTCCCTCTGGCCAGCCTCTGATCCAATTATAAAAGCCCATCCCAACAGCCTGCATTTTAGGACCATTTCTGAAACCAATTACCTTGATTTGTATTGCTCCAGAAGCCATCCATAAGGCAAGGATTCAAGCGTAAGCAATTCATTTGGGATATGATCCAGGAAATACTGTTAGGGAAATGGGGAAATGAGGTAAAAGTAGCCAATAAAAGATGGTTTTACCAAACAAATTTCTATTGTAAATAATGAGTGCTTAATCCTCCGAAAAGCCAATGTAAAACACAAGGCCACTGAGTCATCCTGTCTCAGAGAAGGAAGGAGCTTGTATATTTGTACATCACATATCCTGGGAGTCTTGTTCCTCTGGCTATTTGATGCATACATGAAGAACAGGCTAGAGCATCCAGGAAAAAAATGCTGTAGGAAAAGATATCCATAAAACAAAGATAGAAGGTAGTCAACGTACAGTGCAATGGAATGATCTCAGGTTGGGACTCAATAGTATCTGCCTACATCAGAGTGCTATGAAGTTTTAATAAGTGAATATTTACAATAACACCTGGCACATAAAAAATGCTTAACAGCTGAACATGTAGTTGTTTTTAATGGCATGCCTTTATGACAATTTGAAGAACATTATATTTTTATTTATTCGTGTGTGTGTGTGCGCGCGCACGCGCGCGCACGCCAAGACCTCTTACAAAGGAACTCCAGATGCTTGTGTTACTTTTTGCATCTGGCTTTATGTGTGTTCTGGGGAATTGAACCCAGGCCAGCAGGTTTTACAAGCCTTTAACTGCTGAGCCATCTCCCCAGCCCTGAAGAGCATTTTGATGTGAGGGCACACAATGTCGAAAGACTCATATAGAAGAAAAGCCAAATGCCTCATTATTGAGATCGTTCAGCATAGGAAATGATAAAGCAAAATTTGCCCACAGTCTAGTTTGAGACATGATGTTTATGCACAGTAATTCTCATTCTTCTTGGAAGAATATAAATTGCTTATAAAATATGTAAGCAGCTTTCTGACAAATGTGGATGTGATGAAAACCTTTAGTTAGGCACTTGAACATTATTGTTTTATTTATGTCTTCCTTTTTGTCTACCTCTCTTCTATTTGTGTCTTCTCATTGACCTTTCCAATAAACCATCTCTGTCAAGATAGACTGTCTTGTTCAGAACTCTTTCCCTCATAGAAAGCCTGACATATTCACAACCAATTTCTTTTTTAATAGAAGTGATTTTATTTTTAAATATTTTATATATTTGCAAGCAAAGAGGAGAAGAAAACAATGGGCAAACCAGGGCCTCCAGTCACTGCAAACGAACTCCAGATGCATGCACTACTTTGTATATCTGCTTGACATGGGTACTGGGGAATCGAACCCTAGTCCTTAACCATGGAGTCATCTCTCAAGCTTCACAACCAATTTCTTTAAGCAGTCTTCTGGTTCTGTTTTTTTAATACTGATGATATCAGAATCGTAAAGCACTTTTTCTTCCTTGTCCAATTTCTGAGCAAGCAAGATACGAATGCCATTATTTCATAGGAAATAATAGAAAAGTCTGTTTTAAAGCATGATGGGGAACTGGGCTTCCTTCTGTGCCCTAAGCTAAACTGAACTCTACCCGGAGCCCTCTCCCTCCTGGAGATGAACTAAACTGATAAGGGGAATGATCACATGACAGAAAGCAGAGGAGATTGCAGAATACCCACAGGCAATAAATGCTTTTGTGGAGATGAAGAAGAGCTGAGAATATGTTTTTGTTGCCAGGAGAGATAGAGAGAGAGACAGAGAGATGGATGAAGGGAGAGAGGGAGGGAGAAGGGAGGAGTTGGAAGTGTTTTCTAGCAACATAAGGATAAGAAACATCTTCAAACAACAATTTTTTGTGCAAATTAATTGCTAATAAGCAAGTCATTGTTTAATGGCTCTCAGTAGATATCAATACATTCGAATGACTACTGCAAGCTGATTTTCTGATGATTTCCAGAATCATCCAGCAAGGATCTTCTGTCTGGGAAGGAATTCATGGCACATGCATGAATTCTTGCAGGATACCAGGAAAAGAGGTGGCTTCATAAAGTATGTTTGTTATCTTGCTGACACATTGAGAGACACTGACTTCAGTAAGAGTTTTTTTAAAACTCAAGAGGAAATAAATCATGCTATTAATTGATTCAGAATAATATGTCCAGTATGCATGAGACATGATGGAATTTTTCTCTACCTGCTGAGCTCACTTTCTGTAGGCTTTGGTGGTTTTGGCCAGACAGTTGCTTTTATAACACACATCTGGCTATGTCATTAACAGATTTGTGAATGTTTTGGCTATTGCCAATGCGGTCTGCTAGTTTAAAAAAAAAAATAAAAACTCACAATGCCATCTTGGGAAAATGACTCTTGCAGACTGCCATTTGTAATCCAACTCAGTCATGCTGTATAACCTATTTTTTTTTAACATTTTGTACAAAAGCCTTTTTGAGAAATGTCAGTGAAGAGTACTTGTCTTTATAATTAGGCTAGTCACTGAAAAGTCTATTGCTATCCTGAGATCATTGGCTTTTATTTCCTTCCATATTTACAACATATTGATTGAAAGCATCAAAATACTTTTAAGTATCAAGGTTCTTCCAACAGACTTCCGCCTTTGGAGAAACAGAAAGCATTAGGAGCACTCCCTTAACATAGAAAAAGGGTAAAAGCCAAAATCTTCATTCATTTTCCCCTCCTTCATTTTATCCTTTTGCTGAGCTTAAAAATATGGGCTGTTCGACTTAAAGTATCTCCAGTGATGACTCATCTCCAGGTAGCTGGTAGAAAATGTTAAAATGTGATAATTTTATTTCCACCTTAAATATATAGCTATGTTAGTGACAGTCCTATTATGCTCAAAGTATTCAATTATACATATTTATTTTCACAAAATTAAAGGCTAATATGTAAACATTGTCTTATGTCATGCCATTTTTCTAAACATTTATTGACTCATTTCATCAGTCCGATCACTCTCTGAAATGGATTCTATTTTTATCTTCATTTTGCAGATCAGGAACTCAGGTATAAAGCGGTTATGCAACTTGTCCAAGTAAGTAATGGAGCTGGGTGGATATCAGGCAGGTCATGTTAGACCCTGTGTTCTCAGTGGAGCTGGGTGGGTCAGGCATCTTCTGCATTATCAAACATTCTTATGCATTACATCTTACTGCATCTGGTGCCCTCTCCTTGTTCAGAGCAGAGAGGAAGCTAAGCAGATGTGACAGAGCAGGGAGGGAAGACAGGTTCCTGTCATGGCCCCGTTTTCCCTTCTCCTCTTTAACATCTACAGGGCCCGATAGCCTATCTGTTGTCAGCAGCCTCGGTGTTTCCTGCGTTTTCTAAAGTGATACAAAGAATTGCAGGATGTTTTAATGAGTATGGTTACAACTGGGATAACTCTCTCTCTGACAAACTAAGAAAACACCCAAAGAAGAGCAAAAGCAAAATTTCTGTACTTAAATCAAGTATCTCTTTCAGCTCTCTCATTTTCTGCATTCAAAAGTTTCAAGCAAAGAAGCAGCAGTCTGTTCTCCCAGCTACTCAGGCAGCTAAGTGAAAGGGATGGTTTGCATCCAGTTCCAGGCCAGCCTGGGAAACATAGTGATACCACCATCTCAAAAACTGAGAAGAGGGGCTGGAGAGATGGCTCAGTGGTTAGAGGTGCTTACAAAGCCCGACAGCCCAGGTTCAATTCTCAAGTACCCACAAAAAGCCAGATGCACAATATGTCACATTGTCTGGAGTTCATTTTCAGTGGCAAAAGGCCTTGGTTCATGCTCATACTCTTATTCTCTCTCTCTCTCTCTCTCTCTCTCTCTCTCTCTCTCTCTCTCTCTCTCTCTCTCTCTGCTTGCAAATAAATAAATAAAATACTGAAAAAACATAAAGGAGACTCCAACGACCCCAAGAAAACTTTACTGTTACACATGTCAAAGTCTGACTAGAGGGCAGAAAGCTATGATCCAATGGGGAGGAAGAGGGGAGGACATAGTAAGACCCATATGTTCCCATTCTGCTTGGCCACTAGAGTCTCTGGACTCATCAGCTGCCTCTACCTGGAGAGAGTTGTGGGAAGGAAGGAGCAGCTCTTCTTCTAGTGCTGGTCATGGGCAGATTTTGTAACCTTGACTTCTGCCCTTTCATGCTTCAACTCTTATGCAGTCCTTCAGTGACAAAGGTGACAGCTTTTTCTTAGGCCCAGGAAGTTGGGATTTCCCAGCCCTTGTCAGTGTTGACAGTATACTGCTCCTGAGCCTCATGTGCCTAGGCCTCCTGGTCTCCAAGTCTGCTGCTGTCTTTGTCAATGTCAAGGATGCTACTGACTCTGTCACCGCTCTTGAGATACCCTTCCACTGCCACCACTTCTGCTTCTTTATGTCACCAGCCCAGTGTCCTCAACTTGATAAAAGTAGACAAGAAAAGACCACTTGAGAGATGTCTCCTTTTTATTAATTAGAAACATTGTTGTATGGACAAATCATGTGTTGGTCACATTTCCCTCTTATGATCTGATCCTATCCCCTCCTCCCCGCACGTATTCCAGCTTTCATCAGTGAGGTGACTGGGATTCACCATGGGGTTATGGGTCAGTCACTGTGGGGGGAACGCCTCTGGATACTCCTTCCCACCCTGTGACTCTTACATTCTTTCCTTGGCCGGTGTGTTACAAGTCTATGTTAGCATGGAGCTCTCAGCAGCTTTTAGATTTCTGCTTTGATATGTTTTGAATGTTCTCAGTGTCTATCACCATCTCACTGGCGCAGGTTGTCAGGCTACCAGGAGAGCAGCACTCATGTTTAACTGACCATTTTCTCTGTGATGTCACCTGGACCCAGACTAATGTGCATTAGGGCCTAATGCTGCGACAAACAGCCTGCTTCTGTTACCAGAAAAGAGATGTTTGTACCAATCACAATAGACATGCATGCAAATGATGAACTGTGTTTACTCCTGTCAAAGCGTTGTCCTTTTGCACCAGTTACATCTATCATTCTGCTAGGCCTCCAGGGGAAATAGTTCCCTCTGGCCTGAGTGAACATGGTTGCAGAAAAAAGTCCAATGCAAGTTACTTGAAACAGTCCTGGATGAAGCCAAGTAACTAGCATCTTTAGGGCAAAAATCTGGGAGCCTGTAATCCTAAGAGTCAATTAATAAGATAAGTAGGAGCTGGAGAGATGGCTCAACAGTTAAAGGCACTTGCTTGCAAATCCTAACAGCCTAGGTTTGAATCCCCAGGACCCATGTAGAACCAGATGCACAAGGTGGTGCATGTGTCTGGAGTTTGCTTGCAGTGACTGGAGGCCCTGGCACACCCAATCTCTCTCTCTCTCTCTCTCTCTCTCTCTCTCTCTCTCTCTCTCTCTCTCTCACACACACACACACACACACACACACATACACACACACATCTCTCTCCCTTTCCCTCTCTCTCTCACTCTAAAATAAATAAATAAATAAAATTTAAAAATAAATAATTAAGAAAAGCATAGTAATGAGATTTATTCAATATGGTTATATTGATAATAAAGATCAAAGGGCCTAGTGACCCCTGTCTGTCCTCAAGGTAATTAATGACAAGGCATTAAACAGAGGATTAGATATATACATAATTAGGCAGGACCAGTAAAGGTGAGGTCCTGGGGCAAGATAGAAAGATAAGGAAAATTATGGAGACCTAAGAGAAGAAAGGAATCTCCCTGTCACAAGCCCAGGAGTCTGGTTGCAACCTCTCAGCAGTTAACAAAGCAAGAATTCCAGCACAATGGACAAGTGCTTTAAGGCCTTTCTCCTATCCCAATCTAATGTAAGGATTTGCCATTATGAAGAACCCTGATATAAATCTTATTGAAATTGTCATCCTCATAAATTACAATTTATGAAATTCTAATTAAATGTTGGCCTGTGGATACGGTTGGACAAAAGTAATTATAGTATATCTTATCTAAGCAGGTCCTTGTGCAGGGACAGATTACCCCACAGTTGTCCCTGAAACAGGAAATATCTAACAATTTATGGTTCAATGAGTAGATTGGAATTGTGAGGATAAAAATACCTTTCTGAGTGGCTGGAGAGATGGCTCAGTGGTTAAAGGCATTTGCTTGCAAAGCCTAAAGACCCAGGTTTGATTCCCCACTACCCACGTAAAGACAGATACACAAAGTGACACATGTGTCTTAAATTTGTTTTCAGAGACAAGAGTCTCTATCCCTAACCTCCGTCCTCACTCAATCTAACCCTAATCCTAGCACTTCCATAATTATAGACCATACCATTATGATTCCCTCACCCGGCCCCATATTTCTTCCCCGTCTCAATTAGTCTCTGTTTAGTTTCATGTCATTATCTTTTCCTCCCATTATGTGTAGGTATTAATTATCAGTCACTGTGAAGTCATGAATATTAAGGACATTTTGTGTCTGGAAGTTTGCATTGTAAGCAGTCCTACCCTTCCTTTGGTTCTTACAATCTTTCCACCACCTCTTCTGTAACAGACCCTGAGCCTTGGAAGGTGTGATAGAGATGTCCCTGTGCTGAACACTCCACTGTCATTTATTTTCAGCACTGTGGTGTCTTCTGAGTTTTCCCAGTGGTCACCACCATCTGAAAAAGAGAAGCTTCTCAAGCCAGGAGGGAGAGTAGCATTATTATTTGGATATGCTTATTTTTAAAAAGTGCCTATAAGACAGTTTGGTGGGCATAATCTATGCATTTAGCCAGACAACAGCAGCTGTTACTCCTCCAGGGCTCACGACCTCCCCAACCATAGGCTTTTGACTAGGTCTTCAGTACTAGACAAGTATTCCCTCCCATGGAGCAGGCCTCCAGTCCAAGTAGAGAGCAATTGGTCCACACACACACACACACACACACACACACACACACACACACACACACAAAATAGATGTGCCACTATTGCCCTAGTTGGCCCATTTGGCCTGGCTGGCCAGTTTTAAAGCTTTCAAAGAGTGATGGTTAATCCTGATCGTCAATTTGATGGGATCTGGAGCTAAGAGACATGCTCTGGGCAGGTCTATGAGGGCATTTCCAGAAAGGATTAACTGAGAGAAGACACGCCATTACAATGGCTAGCACCTTCCAGTTATCAAAAGGATGAAAGTAAAAAGCAACTAAAAAAATAATGATGGGAATTTTCTTCCCTATTCTTAATCCAAAAAGACTGCCCTGGGCACCTTTGTCCTCACTCTTCTTGAATTTGAAATCTTGATTTTTTTTTCCCCAATACATTAATTTCTTTAAAAACTTTTCATTCATTCATTCATTTATTTATTTATTTATTTACAAGCATAAAAAGAGAAAGAGAGGAGAGAGAGTCAGAGAGAGAAGGGGTGCACCAGGGCCCCTGGCAGCTGCAGACAATCTCCAGGTGCAAGTGCCCCTTTTGTGCATCTGGCTTTATGTGGGTACTGTGGACTCTAATTCCAGTCATTAGGTTTTGCAGGTAAGTACCTTAACTGATGAGACATCTCTCCAGCCCTGATTAAATTCTTTATGTGCATTCCCCACACACACACACACACACACACACACACACATGTTAGGCATGAAGCCCTCTACTACTGAGCTACATCCTAACAATCCTTTAGAGAAAGCCAAGAACAAAGCTGGGTGTGGTGGCTCACACCTGTACTTTCAGATGCTCAGGAGGTCGAAAAGAGAATTGTAAGTTTAAGGCCAGTCTGGGCTTATAGTGAGCCCAAAGCCAGCCTAGGCAATTGTTGCAGTCAGCTTTCTAGTTGCTGCACAGAAAGAACCCAGGCAAAAGCGGCTTCTGGAGGAATGGGTTTATTTGGCTTACGGACTTGAGGGGAGACTCCATCATGGCAGGGAAAATGATGGCATGAGCAGAGGGTTGGACATCACCTCCGCCACAGCACTGCAAACAGCGGCAGGAAGGTGTGCCAAATACTGACAAGGGGGAAGCTGGCTTATAACCCCCAAAAGCCTGCCCCCAGCAACACAGCTCCAGCAAGGTTGTAAAACCCAATCAGAACACATTCATTTGTTTGTAGGGGATACCTGGATCAAACCATGACAGCAACTTAGTGGGATCCCATCTCAAAAATGTAAAATTGGGACATTGGAGAGATATCTCAGTGGTTAAGGTACTTGCCTGCAAAGCCTAAGAACCTGGGTTCAATTCCCCAGTACACACATAAAGCCAGATGCACAAGGTAGCACATGCATCTGGAGTTCAGTTGCAATGGCTAGAGGCCCTTGCAGCCCATTCCTTCTCTCTCTCTCTCTCTCTCTCTCTCTCTCTCTCTCTCTCTCTCTCTCTCTCTCTCTCTCTATATATATATATATATATATATATATATATATATTTCCCTCTCTCAAATAAATAAATAAAATAAAATATATTTTTAAATGTAACAGTGGGATTAGGGATAGACACAGTGGTAGGGCAT
>PVHP010024623.1:0-25000 GCA_004024765.1 Zapus hudsonius | reverse complement strand
CCAGTGAGTCCTGGTCTTTGAGTAGGATGAGGCAGTGCTGGGCTGTGTGACTCCATCTCCAAGGTCATGTGCTCTCAAACTAGGAAAAATATCAAGGGATTGGGCTGGAGAGGGATACTATGGATATGTCCAGTCAGCTTCGGAGACCTCAACTGGGGATAACTGTCATAATATGGGCGAGGTGGCTGTCTCCCATTTACCCAAAGGGGTGGCTAAAGTCTGGAGTGCTCCATGTTGCCTCAGATACCTTCTGGGGGAAATGCCAAGAACCTTAAAACTTCTCTTTCCTTCACTCTAGGTTGTCTGAGTGGCCAACGTGGGTGGATGACATTGAACTTGACATGAATCCTCTGGGAGCCCCTGAGGTTTGTACATGCCCACTAGCTCCAGTCAAAGCAGATGAACGTGTATGTTTCAGATTTGTTTTAGGCCAATGGAAAAAGTGTGTGTTGGTTGTAACTTCATAAGGCTGGGAGCTCAGGCTCCGGATCTGCATCTTGAGATAAAAACGGCGCAATTTCCAAGGCGGGCCATCTCCTGGAATGGCTTCAGACGAGCCGGCTGCCATAATTGTGGATTCAGATGGAATAGAGATGGTCCAAGAATGTTCCCGACCGCTGTGATTGCATCAGCCCTCCCAGATCACGGGCTGGGCTTCCTACCACAAGGAAGGCGCGAGGCGATGCTTCTTTCTGAAGAGGGAGCAGCTGGGATTCCATGAAAGCTTGGCCATGGGGCTCTAGCGAGGGGCATCTCTGTCCCCTGCAGAGCTGCCAGGCCAGTTTGTCTCTGTTCCAGGGGAAGGCAGAGGTAGTTCTCAGTACTGCTCAGACCAATGAAGCCAGAAAGAGGAGAGAAGATGCTCCGATAAGGTCTTGGGGGGGACTCGGTTTCCTTGAGACCAGAGGCCCCTTTGCCATTGCTTGGAAAGAGTTTCTAAGGACTTCTGTGGCCCTGGCCTCTCCTTTTAGTGGCAGGCTCATCTTAGAACATACAGAGACACCCCTTTTGCTCCTCACTTGGAATGAGCAGTGTGAAGCATGGAGAAGCCACCTTCTTCAAATCTGAAAGCATTGAGACCCCCACTGCCATGGTCATGCCAGCTGAGTTCCATGGTCTTAGGGAGCCAGAGAATGGCCAAAGCCTTCTTTCCATGCTGCATGAGAACCCAAGGTTCCTGGGGTCCCAAGGCTGGGTGTTCACACCACCTTCAGGCCCAGAGTAGCTGCTTGTCCTGGTGAGACCAGCAGAGGCATTGTCTTCGGTTCTCCATGGACCCAAGCTCCCTGGGAGCCTCAGCCCCTTTCCTCACTGCCTGCACAAGCGCGCACACACACACATCTCAGGATGGCACCACTGGGAATTGGTGGGGCCTTTGGCAGGTGGGGCATGGGGAGAGGTCTATGGATCACTGGGAGTGTGCCCTGAAGGGGGTTATAAGATCCCGTTTTCTCTCTGCTTCCTGACTCGTGATGCAAGATTCTGGTATAGCATCCATTCCCCCCCCAGTGCCATCTGCTGCCTTCATCAGTGACCTAAAGCCACCAATCTTAGATGGAAAGTTCCAGAATCATGAGCCGAATCAAAGTTTTTGTAAGTTAGCTGCCTCAGGCACTTTGTTACAGTGACAGAAGTGACAAACCCTCTCCGAATCTGAGCCATCACATTCAAGAGCTCCCTTCACATTCAGGAATTCTCTTCCAAATCCCGAAGCAGCTTCCACCTAGGGAGAGAGGATGAGTTTCAGTGATTTCCATGGAGGCCCATGGCTCGGCTCTCAGCCTAGGTTCTCCTCTTTTTGCTTGTGAGCCAGGGAAGGTGGCATGGGATCTTGCCATGGGGAGCCTGCACAGCAGAGGGCAGGGCAGCCATGATCAATAGCTCTCTCTCTCTCTCTCTCTCTCTCTCTCTCTCTCTCTTTCTCTCTCTCTCTCCCTCTTTCTTTGCAATGGCCCCATGATCCTTCCTGCTGGGGTTTTTGCCCTAGTCCATTCCTTTCGAGTGGGAGCTGGTGATTCACGTCGAACAAGTAGTCAGCAGCAGAAACAACAGCATAGCATCTCCCAAACTCATTTATAAAAGGCAGGAGAGATGATGGCTCGGTGGACAAAGCACTTGCTGGATTTGGAACCCCCCGCACCCACATAAATGCTGGATGGGTGTGATGGTCCATCTGTAATCCCAATGCTAGGGAGGCAGAGGGCAAGCTGGCTGGCTAGACCAGCTGCATTAGGAAGCTCTGGGCTCAAGTAAGAGACCCTGCCTCAAGTGAATGAGATGGAAGCAACGGAGGAAGACAGCATTCAAACACACATGCACACACACGTGCTCGCACATATGCAAACACAATGCACATGTGCACACATACCATACTATGCACAAGCAAAAAAAAAATCTTTTTTTTAAAGGCTGGGGCTCCTGTCTTGGGTTTGCCTTTTTGCTCTATTATCATGCTTGCTGTCAGTGAAACTGGCTGCATGTTGTGAGCAGTTCTGTAGAGAGGCCTGAGGAAGACCTCCGGCCCCTGGAGTGTCAAGGGGCCTGGACCTCCCTTCACTGGCGCCTTTGGATCAGGCAGCAGCAGGGTCACACTCAAGTTCATGACTCACAAAAACTGCAAGGCCATAGATGTGATATTTGAGAGAATTGTGGGTCAATACCACTTAGGAACTGAAATGCAGACATCCTGATAAAGTGTTAGTGAACTGGATCCAGAAGTGTGTCTAGGTAGAAAACCATGATTAAACTAGATACACAAGGCAGAATCAACATGAGAAAATACCCGGGGAGATGGGTCTATGGGTTAAAGCGCCTTGCTATGCAAGCTTGAGCAGACAGTCTGGATCCCTAGCACCCATGGAAAGCTGGACACTGGCACTAGTGTGTGGAATCCCAGTGAACGGAGGGAGAAAAGGGAGACAGAGACAAGACAGTCATTGAGAAGCTTGGGGGCCAGCTAGCCAGCAGACAGACTGCGAAGAAAGCTTGAAGGAAACCAGCTCCACTGTGACCTCTGGGCAGGAATCCTCCCTCCTTCCTTGTTCATGGTTTTACTTTGCACAGGTTCAGTCAAATGTGGCCCCAAAACTTTAAGTAGAAATTTCCAGAAACAAAAAAAAAAGTTCTGATGTTTTAAATTACATACCTTCCTTTTTGAGATAAGGTCTAGTTCTGCAGCCAAAGTGATCTCAGACAAGCCAGGTATCCCAGGCGGGCCTTGGTTTATGATCCGTCTTCCTTAACCTCCCATGTGCAAGGATTACAAATACGTACCACCGTTTATTCTACTGCAGAAGTGAACTGTCACGTTGCACGCTGTCCACTCCTGTCCCATCAATCTCTCTGTAGCAATGGTAGAAGGTATCAGACCAACTGTTCTCATGCCACAGTATGTGTGTTCAAAGACCCCTTATTTTACTTAATAATGGCCCCAAAGCAAGAATAGTGAGCCAGCACTTGCTTGCAAAGCCTAACGACTGGGTTTGAGTCCCCAGTACCCATGTCAAGCCAGATGCACAAAATGGTGCATGCATCTGGAATTCCTTTGCAGTGGCTGGAGGCCCTAGAGTACCTATGCTTCCTTGCTCTTCTCTCTTTTCTTACAAATAAATAAATAAAAAATAAATAAATTTTTAAAAATTAAGAAAACGGGCCGGAAAGATGGTGCAGCGGTTAAGGCACTTGCCTGCAAAGCTTAATGACCTAGGTTCGATTCCCCAGTATCCACATAAATCCAATGCCCAAAGTGGCCCATGTGCCTGGAGTTCATTTGCAGCGGCAGGAGGCCCTGGTGCACCTTTTCTTTCTGTCTGTCTCTCTATAGCTTTCTGTTTACAAATAAATAAATAAATAAATAAATAAATAAATAAATAAATAAATAAGTAGTTTAAAATAATACAACCAATGAAAAGAAAAAAAAAGAATAGCAAGCCAGGATTGCTCCAAGCAGATGATATGTAATCAGGAATACAAGCAGACAGATGTGTGATCCAGGATCCCTGTAGGCAGATGGTGTGTGATCCAGGATCCCTATAGACAAATGAAGTATGATTTAGGATCCCTGTAAATAGGTGTTGTGTGATCCAGGATCCCTACAGACAAATGAAGTATGATCCAGGATCCCTGTAAGTAGGTGTTGTGTGATCCAGGATCCCTGTAGACAGATGGTGTGCGATCCTGGATCCCTGCAGACAGATGGCGTGTGATCCAGGATCCCTATAGACAAATGAAGTATGATCCAGGATCCATGTAGGCAGATGGTGTGTGATCCTGTATCCCTGTAGGCAGATGGTGTGTTATCCAGGATCCATGTAGGCAGATGGTGTGTGATCCAGGATCCCTGTAGACAGGTGTTGTGTGGTCCAGGATCCCTGCAGGCAGATGGTGCTCCTCCTGAGGAATTGTCGGAATGTCAATCATAACCTAATGCTGCATCACCAGGCCACTGTGGGTCAGTTCACCTGATCTCACCCCATGGGCACTGTGTCACTTCATGTCACCACAAGAGATGAGCAAAGTTCAAGAGGGTATTTTAAGATGGGAGACGGAGGGAGACTATCTAGTGACTTTTATTATCATTTTATTACAGTTGTGCTCACTGCCTGTTTCTTGTTAACCTCTCCCCGATCCTGTTCGTACGTTAGATTGCCTTGTTGGTGTGTATGCCTAGGAAAAAAACATTCATTTGATTCAGTACTCCTCACAATTCCAGGCCTCCACTGGGGTCTTGGACTGTATCTCTCATGGAAAGGGGAGAACTATGTATTTAGAGAGAATATGTATTTGATTAAATTTAAGTCACGGCAGTAGACCTCAGCAACTATATAAGAGGCGTTTTCTTAGGCTGAAAATGAGCACCTGCCAACCCTCCACCAAATGCCCTAGTTGGAGGAGAAATGCTAAATATGTTTTTAAAAAATCTTGCTTTTTAAAATGAAGAGAACCAAATTGTCTGCTACAATGGCTTTGATCTGACATTTAACTGGAAGCTGCATTCAATGTAGAAAGCAAGTACCAAAGGGTGGATATCTAAATACTGGAAAGAAAGATGCACCGGTGTCATTGTGCAGAGGTGATATTCTCTTGTCCACATGGAAAAGTTTATCAGAATTAATCAGGCCATTTAGCAAGATGGCCAGATGTTTGGACTATGTTGTGTCCTTAAAATTCACATACTGAGCCTCTAACTCCCGATTGACCATGTTCAGAGATGGGGCCTTGAAGGAGGTTTTGATGGTTAAATCATAACATGGTTAGAGTTATACATACCATTGTAAGAGGACTGAATTCTCTGTCTCTATGCATACAACAGAGGACTGGGCACATGCGGACACAGAGAGAAGGTGGCCGCTTGCAGTGCAAGGAGAGAGGCCTCCCCCCAAACCAGCCTGTACCGAGGGTCTCCAGAACTGTGAGAACATAACTTCTGTCCTTTAAGACACCCAGGCATATGCTGACACACCAGATAGAAGTGCTGCATGTGTGTAAGCAGTCTTGTTTCTAAAGATCGATCATGAACAGAAAATGAAGCAAAAAGAAGCCCCTGTCGGCAGTAACAAAAACAAGGTCTCTTCGTGTGATGTGGGCCAAGTGGGTCACAGCAATGCTGATATACTGGAAGGCATTCAAAGTATTGATCAAATGGATGGGAACCCCTTGTGAGGATGGGAGGGTGAAGCTCTTAATAGATTTCCGTTCTTTCCAAATCGGTCTAGTGCTTCAAAGCCCTTTCTACCAAACTCCTAGATATCTTCTTTTCTTTCTTGCTTTTTTCCCTCTGGGGGAAAATGACAACTGCTTACAATCTTTATAAAACACATCCAGATCAGGAATAACAAGGCTCAGGATGGGAGGCTTTGCAAGCATAAGAACCTGAGTCCTGAATCCCACTCCCCATACCCACATAAAAATACAGGGTGTGATATTGCATGCTAGAATCCCAGCTCTGGAGAGGCAGAAAAAAGGGAAATCCCTGGTACTCACTGGGCAGCTCGTTTTGAATTGAATGAGCTCCAGACCAATGAGAGCCTTCGTCTCAAAAAAAAAAAAAAAAAAAAAAAGGTGTATGGCTATGATAGTTATTTTCTAATTGCTGGGACAAAATACCTGAGCAGAAGGGCTTGTTTCAGGTCACAGTCCATCATGATGAGGAAGGAAGGCATGGAGATTGGAGCCTGAAACAGCCGGTCACTTTCAGCACAGTGAGGAAGCAGAGAGTCACTGGTGCTCAGCCAGCCTCTCCTTTTTATACAGTCCAGGACTCCTAGCCCATGGAACGATGGCACCCACAGTGAAGGCGGGTCTTCCAGCCTCAGTTAATCTAATCAAGATAATCCCTCACAGGCATGCCCAGAGGCTAGTTTCTTGGGTGATTTTAGATCCTGTCAAGTTTACAATCCATATAAATCATCATAGTGGGATTTCTAGGGATGACCCCTGAGGTTGTCCGCTGGCCTCCACACAGAGAAGTGCATACATGAACAAAATCACACAGAGACACATACCAACATGACAAAAACAAACAGACAAACAAACAAACAAACAAAGATCCTATGGAAAAGAACTGTGTTCAGGACAATTGGGCCAAGAAAGTGGGATGACTGTGATGAAGACGAGGTGGTGTCATATGAAAGTGACAAGTAGACGACAGACAGGAATGACATCCAGGAGCACATTCATGCACTGTGTGGGCCTGGAGTGTGACAGTTGTCCAGCACATCGAGGGGAAGAAAAGCTAAATGGATCAACAGAAAGGACTAGAACAAAGAGCTGTTTGTATTGGGATAAAAGATCCAGGCCCCCACCTCACACCAAGAAAACAAACTAATAAATGTTATGATAAAATTATGACACTGCTGTTCCCTGGTCTCTGCAGGCAAGTGCCAGGGGTGTGAACATACACATTCCACACACACCAAAAGGAAATTTTTAATCCTTTCTGTCGCTTCATTCATTCATTCATTCATTCATTTCAGAGTCTCATCCCAGGCTGGCTTGAACTCATGACCCTGCTGCCTCAGCCTCCTGAGGGCTGGGATCAGAGGTGTGTGGCACCCCTCCATGCCCCTCTTCTCCACACCCATCTCCTCATTCTGTTTTTTAGCGTTATACTTCCCTCCATAACATCACTTCACGGTGCTGCTACCTGCCAGCTGCCGCCTTCCACGGAGTGAGTGCTCTGTGCCCTCTCCTGAGCCATGCTCATGATGAATCTTACAGGGCTTTCCATTGTCACAACACTGCAAGAGACACTGTGCACAGTCCCCTCTTCCATTGTGGTCTGTTTTCTGCATGCCATCTCCAGGGCGGTAATGCCGGCCCAGAGCCTGGGATTATAGTCACTGTTCTTGAGATGCGTTGCCAGACGGCGTTCCCTCAAAGTCCAGCCAATCCTGCCTGCCAACTGGCCCCGGGTTACCACATAACACTGCTGGCCATTTGTTGACTGTTAAAACGATTTCTTTTGCTAAATAAAGTGGATTGGTTAAGGAGTGCATCTGACTGCAGGTTTATATTGTGTTTTTTTCTCAGATTTGTATGTTTTGATTGTGAAAGTCTCTCTTTGGCTTCAAAGCTTAGAAAATAATCATTCCTTCAGAATGCTGACAAATATTTGGTTCTAGTTTTTGCTGTATTATGGGGGATAATTTAATTTTTTAATGCATAGGTTTTCTATTGGAAGAAAAGAGCCTAAAAGCATTATAGAATATCTTGAAATAAAGAAAAAAACATTCATAAACACTCTCACCACTTCATTACAGTTACTATTTTTTTTGTGAGTGGCTGTCAGTATTTTTCCACATGCTCACATAGCTTACAATGTTTTATTCATGAGCTGAAATAACTCCACATTCTGCTTTTCCACTTACCACAGTAACAAGCATTTTCCATGGTGCTTTAGAGCCTTCTTAAGGATAATTTTAATGGCTGCATAATATTTCATGGAGTGAATGAATGTACCATGTAGCCTGTAACTTGATTAAGCACCCTTTCTTATTTTTGGATACGAAGATTGCTTTCAACTTTTTTACTTATACATAATTCAGCAATAAACATTTTCTTATTCATAAAAAATATTTTGAGATTTTTTTTATAACACAGACCCAAAAACTACATTCCCGGAGAAGTCTAACTCCTCTGAGCAGATAGACTCAGCTGCCCAGTCAGTACCATCCTCCATGCTTTCCTTACGAGCAGAGCCTCACCTTCTGCTCAGATAGCAGTCCTCAGAGTAAAATAATTTCCCAGATGCCCTGGTGGTTGGCACTGTTCTTTGGCTCAATAAAAAACAAACAGCGGCCTCTAACTCTAAGACCGGGGAAAGTATTGCTTTCTGCTTTTTTAAAAAAAGAGACCGGGAAGATGGAAGCCATTCTGGGCTGGAAATGTAGACAGAGAGGACCCTGGCCATCATTGACGTCATGGGACCTAGACCTCTGGTCTCCTGGAATATTTCTAATTACCTCCTCCTTCTAGATAGGGCTAGATAGGGTTTACCTATGTTTTCTAGGCTGGCCTTGAACTTAAGATCTTCCTGCCTCGGCCTTCTGAGTGTTGGGATTATAGGCATGAGCCAGCACACCAAGCTTAATCATTCTCAAAGCCTTTTCATTATTTGTGTGTTGTGTTTTGTGTGTGTGTGTGTGTATACACTTCCAGTTTCAATCCTCGCCTTCCACCTTATTTGAGGCAGAGTCTCTTGTTGCTCATCACTGCCAGCTTCCAGAGGATGCCCTACCCACTCCGTCTTGCCATAGGCACACTGGGATTATAGATACTCCTGCTGCTGTATCTGGATCAGATACTCAGAACACAGGTCCTTTGTCAGAATGCAACACAAATGGCCTCTAACCAATAGAGTCCTTCTTCTCCTCTAAAACATCAAGAGCTCCCTCCCTCCACTCTGAAATCTCCACTGTCTGTATTTCTCTCAGCATTCTGGTTTTCCAAACTCCCACCAGAATGGCCCATTCAGTCTATCTACAGAATTCTATGGCGTCTCTAACCACAGTTCCAAAGTCATCCCCATTCCTCCTGCAAACCAGTTGCAAAGGCCTACAAACCACACATGGTCAGGTTTATCAGAGCAAGGACCCCACTCCTGGTACCAATGTTTCTTGTGGTTGTGACAAAATCCCTGACAAAAGCAATTTAAGGAAGGAAAGATTTTATTTTACCTCACAGTTTGAGGGTAGTGTCCATTGATTGTTTCAAGAAAGGAATGGCAGAAAGTGTGTGAAGCAGCTTGTCACATTGTGTCTGAGGTCAGGAAGCAGAGAGAGAGAGAGAGAGAGAGAGAGAGAGAGAGAGAGAGAGAGAGAGAGAGAGAGAGAGGAACGCTGGTGCTCAACTGGTTTCTCCTCTCCCCTCCACCCACTTTTTTTGGGTTTCCGGTCTCTTGTGCTTGTGTATAGTGAGGTGAGGGGTGCTCACCTGCAGTAGCTGGAACAGAATATCCCTCACCCCACTCTTCTGCCCATCCTTATTTAAGCCAGAGTCTCTCGGTGATTCTGGAGCTTTGCTGGTTTTTTGTGTGTGAGCTTGTGTGATTTCCTGGTCTCTGTTTCCCTTTACGGGACTGGGGTTACAGGTTCACATGATCATGCCCAGCTGTTATGTCAATTTTGGAGACTCAAACTCTGGCTGCCTCAGGGCCCTCGGTCCTAATGTTTGTGTAGGAAGCGCACTTAACTACTGAGCCGTCTTGCCAGCCCTTTTCTTTTCTTTTTTTCATTGTCTGTGATTTCAGCTTCTGAGATGGTTGGTGCTGGCCACATTGAGGGTGGGTCATCCCTTCTCAGTTAAATCTTTCTGGAAATACCCTCACAAACCTGCCCAGAGGTGTGTCTCATAGGTGATTCCAAATCTAGCCAAATTGGCAAGATATGTTCATTCACACCAACAAGGACATTACTTCCGGGGACCTGGATGCCTCTCTGACAGAAGATCCCAGAAACCTCAAATTATCTTGACTTCTATTTCATTCTTTTTCTAAAACTTTCCCCTCACTTTTTGGACAAAAATTTTCACCCATTACTATGTTGTGCTAAAGAAATGATTAAAAACCGTGTGTGAGACCTGTGTCTTAACATGTATCTTTCCTTCCACTTGATGAGATTCTGTCCTGACTTCTTTCCCTCTTGTCTCTCTGCAGTGTCTAGTTTATTTTGTGTGTGTGTGATATGAAATACACAAGGTCCCATTGGCATTTCCTGCCTCTACTCCCTTCCACCAGCCCTCTGCTTAGAAGGCAAAATGCTTACCTGTGTGATTTCCCCCCAAGTCCTCCTCCTGCTTGTTCCAGGTGGTCCACATTGCTCATGTTCCTATATTTGCAAATTGACTCCCTTGAAACCTAAATGCAACCACAGTGGCCTTGCATTCACTGGGGGGCATGTGCAGTCATGACGTCTTTTCCCTGCCTGGTGCCCAGCTGAGGTTGAATAAGGCAACACGGTACTTTCTTGTTTCTTCACTCAACTACAAATAAGCGTCCTTCCTGTCATCTGTTTAGGGGCCCCCTTTTATTATTTTATCACTTTTTTTCATTTTATGGACAATTTCACCATCTTAAAATTCCCCTGAATCCAGAGTTGAAGGGCTAGACTGCATTCCTAAGTCCTCAGAAGCTGCAGCATGGAGAAAATTTGTGTGTTAGAGAAATTTTATTCAGGCATGAGCGACAGTACAGTGTTAACTAACCAGCAGCTTATATTCACAGGAAACCTGGTGAGGGACTGATCCACCGGCCCTCCATTTCTCCTAGGAACGCTGGTTCAATTTTTGCTAATTCAGTGTATGTGGCAACTTTGCAGAGTATAACTCCCAGAGATAGGGAGACGTCATCTCTCCTTCTTGTGCATATTAGAGGGTTGAATTAGGGAAGCCATCCCCCAAGTTCATGGCCAGTTAGGCTGCGTCTAAGGCCCCTGCTTTTGTCTTGAAACCATATTGCCTCCTCCTCTCCCTTAACTTTTGAAATGTGAGGTTTATTTCCTGCCCCCCATGGGATCATAAAGAAATGTCCCATCCTCTCTTATCCCCAGAAGGTTCTAGGGCTTGGCAGTGCTAACATCCCCCACCCCTAACCTGGGCAGGGTACAAGGGTCCGCATTTCAAGTTCCCCAGCTCCCCCAACTTTGAAGCTTAATAGCTTTAAAATCTTACAAGTTGTAAAAACAATTAAGGCAATAATCTTAAAAAGAAGCAGAATGCTGGCCTTCAAAGAAATGTGAGCCATTCACACTTCGTGGTTAAATGGGGCCTGTAGCTGGCCCGGGCCTGAGAAAACGCAGAGGCGCCCCGCGAATTTGTTGATGCCAGTTTAGACAGACTGTTTATTTTCATGATTTCATGGAAGAATTTTAATTTAATGAGTGTTTTATACTCTAATGTAAAGCATCATTCAAGCCCTGTAATTACTATGTCAAAATGGGCTTCCTCAGGCAGCAGCAGCCTGAACTCCAAGGCCAAGCTCTGCATCTGAATCAAGCTGAGGCTGGGGGAGGGGCTGCAGGGAACCATGGCCACTTAATAGAATCGGAAATTAATGCTAGGAAGGGGGCGAAGGGGTGTCGAGCTGAGCTAATTCCCCCCCAACCTGCTGTTTGCATGCTGGACCTGATGGGTCAGGAGACAAGTGTCTTGAATCTTCCACGACCTGAGCTTCATAAAGCCCTGTTTGTCTGAAGGGCCCGCCAGGAGGTAATTTCAGACACATACTTCATCATTTCAGACTTTTTTCTTTTTTAAAAAAAGAAGGGCATTTGGCTTTCTCTTTATCCACGACCTACAAAAATTATTTTATTTTTCCTCTCGCATTTATTTGAAAGCATGGAAGTGTTTGCGCTGTCTAGGCGAGGAAACGGAGTCTCCTAGCCCTCCAGGTTCAAGTTTAAGGAGTGGAGAAGCCTCCTGCTTTGGTTGACCTCACCCTCGTAGGGTGCCTGTCCTTTCTCTCCACTCATTTTCTCCAGGGTACACATTTCTCCGGTGCCTTAGGTTTTCCCCCAGTGAGGCTCCAAATGACCTTTCCAGATGTGGGTGTCGTCAGCTCTGGACGGGGATCCCCCAAGCAAGCCGCTGGGAATGTCTTCTCTGGGGTGCTTTTCCCGTTAAGCTGCCTGGATTTGTGTTCATTGTTTCAAGTCCAAGAATCCAACGTGCAATTCGATCAGTTGCTATTTCCATCCCTGAGCAGAAATCTACATGCCTTGTCTCAGTGAGGGGGAGGGACTGTCCACCTCGCTGGCCCTTGGTGTTCTGTTCTGGTTTTTTTTGAGACCTTGGTGTGTGGATGACGTGCATAGTATGTGTGTGTGGGGGGGGATGCATGGCCTGTGTGGGGAGGTCAGAAGACAGTCCTCGCCTTCCACCTTCTTTTGAGGCCAGGTATCTTGTTCACTGCCTGCAGGTCTGTGTTTCCAGACATGCTCCTGTCTCCGCCTCTCATCTCACTCGCTCTACAGGTACTACAAGTGCTCACTAGCATCTAGTTTAGTTTCTGGGATCTAAACTCTAGGCCTCATGCTTGCAAAGCAAGTACTTTATCCAGTGAGCCATCTCCCTGGCCCTGCCCTTGGTGTTCTGAAGTAAAGTGTAGGGAATGTCAGGTGCTTCCCAGAGTAAGCACCAGTGTCCCCATTTACTGTGGAGACACCTCAGGGAGGTGACAAGTGTCTATCAGGGGGAGCAGGGCTTCTCCTGGGTGGCTTTCTGACTTCCACTTCTCAGCTCTTTCTGGTGAAGACTGCTGGATTAAGAAAAAAGACAGTTAAATTTAAATTTAAATTGAGATACCCAATGAGTAATTTGAAGTATATTATTTGAAAGTCAAGTTTAACTGGTCATCCTGCGTGTTATCTGACAGCCCCGCAGCTGCATTCTCTTCAATGAATCGAGGTGCAAATCCTCCAGGTGCAGGCTGGGGGCTCTGGGCTGAATCCAGAGGCAGCAGGGTTTGTTTTGGATGACCTGTTTGAAATTGGAATTTGGAGAGGTTTTCAGACAGAGCAGGAACCCTATAGCCACCATGATTCCCAGCAGCTTCCCCGGGGGGCTCTACCTCTCTCCCCAGCCTGGAAGGTGGGTGCCCTCATCCCAGCCTTCCCAGCCTAATCAGTGGACTTGAGGGGAAGTTCACCGGCAGCTTCAAGGAGTCCAGTGCTGACTAAGCTCCCAAGAAAGAAAGAAAAGAATTTCCATGGCCCAGACTGCTTTAATACCCTGGTCCCCGGAGGACCCCTGGGCAGTGGGCGTGGCTCCAGAGAGCTGGCTGTGTCCAGGAAAGCTAAGCAGCTGGTCCATCACACATCTGGCTGCAGGGAGGGCCTTTGAGCAAGGTCACTTGGCAGAGTCTCCTCTGCCTGTATTAAAATTCATTTCCACGGCCAACTTTGCCAAGTGACCACCATAAGGCTGGCACTGCTTTGGGTCTATTGGTTAGCTGGTTATTTTTACTTGCTTCATGGAGAGGGACTAAGCCCCAAACTGAATGGCTTTTGAAAAAGGCTTTGGTGATGCTAGTTCCAAACTACAGTGCCAGGTCCTGGAGTTTTTATTATTATTATTATTATTATTATTATTAATTATTTTGTTTTTTAGGAACTCCACATCTTGGTGGGAATGCTCTCCTCATTTTGTGCCTACCATGCTGGTAAATGGTTGGGCTGGAGTTATTTCAAAGCAAAGAGAAGCGGGGATGCTTAGACCCTGGTCGCCCTTTTTAACTCAATTACGTCTTGACAATTCGGAATGAAACTTGGGGGCATGTCTTTGTTTAAGCCTTCGGACTCGCAACGGAACAGTCAGCTCAAGGTATATGGCTAGTGTCAGGACTAACCATCTTTGACAAGGGCATTTAGCGGTTGTAATTCAAATCTAATTCAGAACATCTTAGCACCGGACCTGTCAGGCCCTTGAAATGCACCGTAACTACAAAACCAAGGGCAAGCGTCCCAAAGCCAGCTCTGTGCGGCCTCAAGTTGATATGTCAACGAGAACAGTTACAATTAGGGACTCTTTCAAGCATACTAAACTAATTTACAGTACTCTGGAAAAGTGGGAAAAGGACCCGAGGCTTAAAATCCCAAGACTTCTAGATTTCAAATCCACAGCACATAAAAATACAATTAGAATTCGGCACAAAATAGCGCAGGCTTGCGTCTGCCCTTTGGGTTATGTGTGGACTTCTTGCCCTTAAAAATAGATCTGCTTAAAAATGTGCGCATGTGTGGAGTTAGACACAGTAATAACAGTTGACTCCCAACCACTAAAAAAAAAAAGAAAAGAAAAGAAAAAGAAAAAGAAAAAAATCCTTGTCTGGTCTTGTTAGGATCATGTTGTGGGTTTGTTGAACCCTAAATGGCTAAACACACCTATTTATTATGTGTGGGTGCCGCTCGTTGTAATCGAATCTGTCTTAATTGGGGAGCCCTCTTTCTTGATGAGGTTACACACTTGGCAATGGAGCACCCAAAGTCCATATGGCCTGGATGGTTTGAGCTGGAATGAGACTTGGGGCCGGAAAAAGAAAGGACACAGATCATGGCTGGCCCATTGGACACAGACAGGATGATAACAACTAACATGTAATTTTACCATCAAGATAAAACAGGGCACTCCCGTGATCTCAGCAGTTGCACCCCCCTCCCCTTTTTGTTTTTTAAAGAGGTATTGCCTCAGCATCAGGACAAAGGCTAATGGGAATGTTTGTAGATTCGGTTTTTATGATTTATCTACTTTTTATGCACGACAATATAGACCCTTCCCCCGGGGGACTCGTAAATGTGATTTTACTTCCCAAATTACAAAGCTAGTCAATTATTTGGCAATGAGTCATTCATTGAAAAGTGTCAGTAACGTGATGTGTTAACCATCAGGAAATTTTACACCAATTGGAATTATAAACACCAGATTTAAAAAGAAAAAAAAAGCAAAAGCAAAAATGAAAATCTTAGCTGGGTGGTGGTTAGATTTATTCATTAATGGTGCCTCCTGCTGGGAGCTGTGCTGGGGAAAGACAGAATGGAAGGACGTGTGTGTGGACTGTTCTCTCTCTTGATTTGCTAATCCCAACCCAATGCTGGACTTCTTCGCATTTATTTTTTCTGCAAGGTGGGGATGGAAGGCAAGCCACCTGGCTGGCGACAGAAGGAATGGGGGCAGGAGGCTTTATTGGCACATTCTTGTTAAACTCTGTTGACCTGTAAGACTGGACGAGCCAGGTTGTGTCCACTGACCTGAGTTTTGAGATCCCTTTTCTCCTGTCCACCCATCCTCTCTGACCACAGTTTGCAGGCTGGGCTTCTTCTGCTGGCTGACACCCAGCTTTCATCTGATCCCAGTATCCACACTCATCCTTGTGGGCAAGGCTCTGAGAATCTGCCCCTGTTGTTGGCAAGGGGGTGCCACCGGGAAAGCTGGTCGTAGTGACTGATCCCAGTGGAAAGAGAAACAGGAAACCTTGGTGGCCTTGCCCCAAAGCTGCGTTCCCAGAAGACCAGAATGAATTAGGACCACAGCACTGGGCAGGGCCTGGAGACCACCTCGCCCTCATGACATAGAGGCGTTTGGGTTGGATTGCTCAACCTCTGGTCTCCTGGAGATCTGGAGAGTAAACCAGCTTTGATCTATTTCTGGATTCAGAATTTCCAGATTTCTCTTGCTCCCTCTGGGTTATAAATTCCTGGCTCTTCTCCTTCTGTCCCCAGGTCCTTGACAAGAGCGAGTTCTATGGACTTCTGTTACTGATACCATTAACAGTGTCATCAATGCCACAAGGAGTCTAGGAAGGGTCGCATCTGGGTGGCAGATAGTTGACCACTGAGTCGGGACTATAAACAGGCTGTTTATCTCCCAAAAGGTCAAGGACTGGGGCAGGGGTGGAGGGATTACATTGTTAGTAGCTGGTAGTCCAACTGGTTCTGAACTTCCATGAAAATTAACCCTTTTCATCTTTCCAGCGAAGAGCATGCTGGGGGGGGGGGAATGGGCACCCAGACATAGGGCACAAATGATTCTTACGCACAAGACAGGTTCCTGAGGGATTCAAAGACCCAGGAGCAGTTGGAATTTTCCAGAAAGAAGCACAGCTTGTGAGAAGTAAGTAACCTAGACGTGGATCACTCGGAGGTCCTTACAGCCTTGTATTGGTGAACAAGTCCCTTAGTGGTTTCCTTCAACTGCTGTGTATCTGTAGCCTTTGGAGATAGCTTATGGCTATTAGAACTGTGTTGGTGGAATTATTAATGCAGCTTCTATTTCAGGCTTCCCTCTTCCTTGTAGACCATCAGCCCCCAAACCAGGGGGATGTATTGCCTGGCTCACCTCTGCCTCTTGGGGCCTGGCACTGAGTGTCCATCAAATAGTTATACCAATTCCAAAAGGGTGGCTACTCACATGGAGGGCTAGAAGTGACAGAAAGAGATGGCTTCCTGGGCAGCAGGGATGTCATGTGGGAACACAACTGTGTGAACAGGAGAAGGTTTCATGTTTATAGAAAAAAGAAAGAAATGTCAAAGCAAAAGGAAACTGAGAACATCTCTCAGAAGATCCTCTAAAACAAGCAGTGGAGCAATGGAAAACTAGCAATAACAATATATGGAGAGAGGTGGATGTGTTTGCTGCTAAATTGGATGCATATGAGAAATAAAACCCCAAGTTAATAGGCTGCAGGTCCCTGAGAAATCAAGCTGGAGTTGAGCTGGAAACCTCCTCCTTGTTGACTAGCTGTCAGAACGCTGGAACGATCTATGCAGCCTGTTGGGGGAGAAATGTCACCATAGATGTTAACCAGCGGTGGACCCCAAACAAAAGTTTTATGGCTGGCCAGCCAGGCCAAATGTACCAAGTGGTGTAATAGTGGCATGTCAGCTATGGTGGTTTGAAGGCAGATGTACATTTCCCCAGGGACTCTGGTATTTTTTTATTTATTATTAAGATTCAACTTCCTCCCTGCTGGAGGAGGCAGGTACTGGGAGCAAACCTGAGTCCAGTTCTGCTGAGTGTGGGGAGAGCCAGTTGGAGCTCTGGCTGTTGGTGCTTGCTAGTGCTGGTTTTGCTTTCTCTGTGGTGGATGCTGAAGGGAGCCGGTTCTCCTGCCGTGTTGAAACTTCCACTGGAATCTGTAAGCCTAAAATAAACGCTCTCCTCCCGTCTGCTGCCTCTGGTTGGGTGTTTGTCTCAGCAAGAGAAGGTAACTGATCCATCTGTTATGGAGGAAACTAACTGCTCTCTGATTGAACTTGAGACCTGAAATGCTTGCCTGGTGCTAAAAACCGAATTAAAAGCCTATGGCTTGGGAGGTCATAAGGCCTAGGGGAGAAACTACTGCTACTATTGCCTGGCTAAATGGATATATTCTGCCCACCAAACTGCCCCTCTAAATACTTATGTTTATGCCCATATATTCTTGCTACTCTCAATTTTCGTTAGAGAAGCTTTTCAGATGGTGGTGATCACTGGGGAGACTCAAAACTCACCAAAGTGCTGAGAAGAAGTGACGGTGAAATTTAGTACTAAGTGAACCATCTCTATCACACCCTCCAAGACTCAGGGACCATTGTAGAAGAGGAGGCAGAAAGAACGTAAGAGCCCAAGGAAGGGGAGGAGTGCTTACAGTACTGTCGTCTAAACACAAAGTGGCCTTGACATTCATGACCTCAGAGTGGTTGAAGCCACCTATACAAGACCTGCATAGTAGGAGAAAAAAATATGACATACCATTGATCCCAGCACTTGGGAGGTAGAGGTAGGAGGATCGCCGTGAGTTCCAGGTCAGCCTGGGCTAGAGCGAGACCCTACCTCAGGTGAAAACATAGAAGAGACACTAGTTAGAAATCAGAAGGGATTCAGTGGAGGGGGATTTGGGAGAAGGGAATGGGAGTAGCATGAAGGGGTTATGATCATAGTATATTAACCATATTTATAGAAGTTGCCAATAAAAAAAGTTTGTTTAAAAAGAAGAAACCCCAAGTCAAGCTGTATTTAGTCCCAAGATACAGCAAAGTGGCTCAAAAAGTTTGAAAGAAAAGTGTTTTTCTTTTCCAACAATTGTAAGAAGGGGCAAAGTAGGGCATTTAAAAACCACAGAAATATACGGAGGGTAAATGTCAACTGGGAAAAGCTTATAAAACTACAAAACCAAAACTTTTCCAAAGTGTTATAGGAGGAACTTTCCTAGTATAAAACTACAGAAAACAAAAGCTATTAGCACAGCACAGGGAAGCTGGGGGATGGTCACACAGCACCCAGGAGGCAGAGACGGGAGGAGCATCATGAATGCCAAGCCAGTGTGGGCCACTTAGCAAGATGCTGTCTCAGCAAATAAAAGAAACCCAACAGACCAACTGCAACAAGACAGAGAATTGATCCCAGACGTAAGAGTGGCAGGCAAACTGAACACACATTGCAGTCACTTAGGACCAAGTAGACCAAAGAAGAAACGTGGATAATAGTATTGATTACTTTGATCCATCGTTGGGACCAAATATTTGGCGAGAAGCAACTTCAGGGAGGAAGGGTATTTTTGGCTGACGTTTGAGAGGCAGAGAAGACATGGAAGCAGGAACGTGAGGCAGCTGGTCACATCACATCTGTAGTCAGGAAGCAGAAAACAGACAGGAAGTGGGGAAAGGTTATAAAACCTCAAAGATGCTCCAGTAATCCACTTTCTCCAGTGAAGTTCTATCTATTAAAGGTTCTGTCATCTTCCAAAACAGTGTCACCAGCTAGGAACCAATTGTGGAGACAAATGAACTTGCAGGGGACGTTTCACATTCAAACCCTATCGATGATACAAATTACATCTGCATGTGTTTCTTCTGGGTTGCTCGAGAACGTTTCCATTCCCATGGAACATTTTAACAGGAGTTATTCAAGTTTACTGCAATAAAAAGGTGGATAAACCTGGGAAGGCAACTAGCAGCTCTGTACGCTTCACTAGCGTCGTCTTAGCCACGCTGACAGAGTTGGAAGAAGTTTCCTTCTCAGCATCTCTTGGGTCAAATGGTACCTATGAACCACAGTGGGAGACCACTTGGAGGGCGTTAATAGTGACCCTCAAGGTGTTGGCAAGTGACATCAGGGCCACATCTATCTCAGAGGATGAGTTTGCTCCTGTGGCTGCTATCACGAGCTGCCATAAGCTTGGTGGCGTTAAACAAGAGAAATGTGTTCCCCATTGTTCCAGAGGCCACAAACTTGAAATCAAGGTGTACCCAGGACCATGACCCTCCTGGGGCTCCAGGGGATGATTTTACAGCTTCTCTAGAAGTGCAGGTCTTGAGGTCACATCACCCTTACACCACGGTCTGTCTTCCTGCCACTTTCTCGTCTGTGTGTCTGCATCAGAAGGCTCCAGATGACAGCGTGAAAAACGTGTCAAAGTGGCTCAGACTGCTGCCCTGTAGCGTCATATCTGAAGGTTCTGGAGGGGAGGAAAGCAAATATGTCTTCAGAAGGGTCATTTTTCTTTCTATGACAGATACATAGCCACAGCCCGAGATGATTTTTATTGTTACATAGACAACTCAGGATCAGTGAACTAAATATTTAAGTCAAGAATGAGAAAGAGCATGCAGGAGAAAAGGAGATGTGGAGAACTCGTCTTATATCCTGTTTATAGTTTTACAACTATGTAAGAAAAAGTGCTAAAAGCTAGTTTAAAAACTAAAATATATATAAAGCATACTACAATTACAATATGAACTGAGGGCTGGAGAGATGGTTCAGTGGTTAAGACACTTGCCTGCAAAGCCAAACGACTCAGGTTCAATTCCCCAGCACCCACGTAAAGCCAGATGCACAAAGCGGTACATGCATCTGGAGTTAGTTTGCAGCAGCTAGAGACCTTGGAATGCTCACTTTCTCTTCCTCTCTCTGTCTCTCTTCTACATCTCACTTTTGCAAATAAATAAAAATATTTTTAAAAACTTAAAGTGTGAACTGATATGGTAGAGACTTTTTTTTTTTTGGTTTTTCGAGGTAGGGTCTCGCTCTAGTCCAGGCTGACCTGGAATTCACTATGCAGTCTCAGGGTGGCCTTGAACTCACGGTGATCCTCCTATCTCTGCCTCCTGAGTGCTGGGATTAAAGGCATGCGCCACCACACCCGGCTTGTGCTAGAGACTTTATTTAACTCAATGGAATCATTAACCATTCCTGCTTCCATGCCTTCTCTGCCTCTCAACCATCTTGCAGCTAAGATGTCACAGCTGGTTCAAGGGAACACAAAAGCCAAGACACACGTTGGCCATTATTACAGGTTGAATGTGAAATGTCCCCAAGGCTTATGTGTGTGAACACTTTACCCCTGGCTGGTGGTGCTGCTTGAGAGGCTTGGAACTTGAGAAAGTAGTCCAGCAGGGAAAAGTAGGTCAGTGGGGGGGATAGGAGGGGGGCTCGAGGGTGATAGAGTCCATCCTCACTTCTGGCCTGAGCTCTCTGCTTCTTGATCCACTGAGAGGTAACAAGCTGTGTGCAAACTCCCAACTCACTAGAGTCCAGGTTATACCACCCAGATGCTGGACAGGAACTGCAGGTTTTCCCTGCTTGGTTTTAGTCTTGCTGTAGTCTAAGGTTGGAAATTCAGCTGCCATACCTTCTGTCTCAATGAAGACTGTCTCCCCTGAAGCTGTGAGCCAAAATAAATCCTTTTTTCCCTTAAGTCGCTTCCGGCACAGCAGCAAGGAAAGTAAAAAATACAGAATCGTGATGCCAGAAGTGGGGTTGTTGCTGTGACAAACCTGACCATGTGGCTCACAGGCTTTTGGAACTGGCTTGTGGGAGGAATATGGAAGAGTTTTGAGCTATGAGCTATAGAAGCCCTAGAATTCTGTTAGGAAAATACAGTCAATCATTCTACTGTGAGCTCAAGACTAAAATGCTGATAGGATGGTCAAGGCACGTGGCCTTGAGGTTTGAGAGGGATAGAAAACCTCTGTGGGGAACTGAGCTGCATAATGTTCTGACAAAATGTCTGGCTACATTTTGCCAATGTTCTAAAACATTGAGTGTGAATAAAATAAAAATACTATATGAGTTTTTGGAGGAAAGTCAAGGAAGCTTAGAATCCAGGCTGTTGCATGGTTACTGCTTGCATTGTTTAGCCAGGTTCCTAGTAAAGATCTTAATCAAATTATGCAGAAGAAAGATAAGAGAATGTGCCATTTGGCCAGGAGAGTAACATGGACAAAGTTTAAAGTTGTGGACAAGGTGGGTAAAGACAAAATGGTTTTAGTTGTGAATGAGTGTATCAGTTACCTTCTCATTGCTGGTACAAAACCCTTGACCAGAAGCCGCTTATGGAAGGAAATAGTTTATTTTGGCTTACAGTTTCAAGGTGAAGTCTATCATGGCGGGAGCAGACAGCATCTTCAAATCAGCAGGGAGGAAGTAAAAAGAGAGAGTTCAGTATGGCAAGGGGGTGGAGCTGTAACATTCCACTGCCCCTCGGTGAAACATTTCCTCCAGCAAAACCCCACCTCTCAAAGGCTGCACAACTTTCCCAAAACAGCACCACCAATCAGGTGGGTATTCATCATTCAAATATGTGAGTCTATGGGGGACATTTTACTTCTAAACCACTTCAAGAAATTAGTGCCATTAAAGAGAAACTGGGGATGTTGCATGGGGACAATACAAACAGTGCCTCTAGGGCAAGGTCCTTTGAAAGGAGAGAGTGCCTGAGAAACTTAGAGCCTCCAGGGTACCCTGCTCCAACAGGAAAATGTCTTCCCTGACTTAGGCACTAGGAAGATAATGAAATTATGGTCCAAGGGAGGCAGGCTATAGCTTGAGCTGGCAGCAGAATTTTGCATCATAACATGGCGTTGGTTTTTGCAGTCAGAGTGAGAGGATCACTAGTGCTTGAGTCAAGGTTCCAGAGAAGAGTTGAGAAGACACACCATGGATAGTAGAGAAGGCCTTGAGAAAATGATGCATTCAGCCATGAGGGTGAGACCTCAAGATGTTGTAGACACTAGGCCTATGGGATGTCTCCCGAGGAAAACTGCAGATCCAGAGACACTGCATGTGCTGCAGGTGGTAGTGCCAGAGAGGTGGGGCTCCACATGCCTGTTGGAGCCCAGGTGATGCCACTGTGAGCCTCAGATGCCAGGCAGGGAGCCACAGGATTTGATGTTTGCCCTACTTGGTTCTGGTCTTCTTCGGTCCAATCTTTCCTTCTGTCCTCATGTTATTCCCATTTGAAATGGGAATGTTTACTTTGTGACATTGTATATTTCAAGGACATAACTTATTTTATTTTACAGGGACTCACAGTTAAGAGATTGCCATGAGCATATGAGAAGAGACATCGGACTTTGGAACAACATTGGAACTTCTAAGACTATGAGGACTTTTGAAGTTGGTATAAATGCATTTTTTGTTACTAGGTGGCATTGAACTTATGGAGGCTACAATAGTTAATCTCAGGTTGTCAATTTGACAGGATTTAGAATCACCATGGAAACAAATCTCTTGGCCTGTCTGTTAGGGATTTTCTAGTTCAGATTAGTTGAGGTGAAGCACCCACCCTAAGTGTGGGTGGCATTGTTTCATGGGCTGGGGTTCCTGGATCATATGGACAGGAGAATGTTACTGAGTGCCAGCGTTCACCACTCTCCTTCCTCACTGCTAATGTGACACCAGCTTCCTGCTCCTGCCATGCTTTCCCTGTCATGACGGACTCTACCCTCTGGAACTTTGAGCCAAAATAAACTCTTTTCTTGTATAAGCTGCTTCTGATAACATATGATGTCCCAGCAATGGAGACATAACTGATACAGAAGCCAAAGGTAGAATGCTAGGGTTGAATGGGGAATGTCCCCATAGGATTATGTGTTTGATCATTTGGTCTTCAACTGGTGGTGTTGAGTGGGAGCTTTGGAACTTTTAGGAGGTGAGGCCTACCTGGAGAGAGGAGGGGATGTGGGAGGGTTGTATGGACAATACTGCTTCTGGCCAAGTGCTCTGCTTCCTGAGACTCTGTGAGGCTAGGCCTCAGTCCCTGCTGCTTCAAATGGAGTCTACCATGAGGGACTATATCCTCTTGAACTGTGAGCCAAAATAAGTCCTCCCTCCCTCCCTGAGGTTGCTTCTGTCAGGTATCCTGCCACAGAATGAGAAAAGTACCTAATACAGCTATGAAGTAAAGTTCAGATACTCCTATGCTTGCATAGTGATATTTTGGTCAAGTCATACATTGATAGTGAATTCATAGATTATGATGGAACTAAAAATGCCTTGTGCTTTTTATGGTTTGCCGTGTTTTGATACACATATTCTTGCCAGTGTGTCACTGTTACCTACAGCTTTCAGTACAGTATTCAGCAGTGTGAATCTGTGGTCTGGGGGTAGTAGGCTAATAATGGGCTGTATCTCATAGCCTATTGTATGGTAGACTGTGCCACCTCAGTTTGTTTAAGCCCACACTGTGATGTTCACACAACCTCATGATGCATTTCCCAGAAAGTATCATTGTTATCAACTGACATATGACTCAAAAATGATGGGGCTGGAGAGGTGGCTCAGTGGTTAAGACACTTGCCTGCAAAGTTTGATTCCCTAGTACCCACTTAAAGCCAGATACACAAAGTGGCGCATGCATCTGAAGTTCATTTGCAGTGGCTGGGGGCTCTGGCATGCCCATTTTCTCTCTGTCTGTCTCTCTCTTCTCTCTTCTCTCTCTCTCTCTCTCTCTCTCTCTCTCTCTCTCTCTCTCTCTTCCTCTCTCTCTCTGCTTGCAAATAAGTAAATTTCATTTACTGTGACCTATTTGCTTTCCAGTCTTTTGCTTATGGATTTGTAAGGGCTCTCTTTAGATATTAAGGAACTCCACGGTTTCTCTGTGGTGTGAGTTGCAAATATTTTCCCCCCACTTTGCAGTTTGTCCTTAAAGCTTATTTAAATTTTCCATGCTCAAATTTCTCTTTTTAAATACTAAAATTTATCAATTTTCACTCCTTGCACCCAATGTGTCATGTGGATGTAGGATTTGGGGGTCCAGGGAGGGATTATGTAGGCGATCCCAGGCCAGAAGACCCCAACTTTTGGGTCCCTTATCCTATTTAGTAAAGAATTTTTAAAAAAAGCAGACTCCAAGAAAGGTAAATTATGAATGAGGAGGTTGATTTTAGAGAGAACAAAGGTCCAGGGAGCACAGGGAGCAGGCCAGCTGACTTAAGCCAGAAGGGAATTCTCCTCCTTGCCCGGCTGGAAAGGAAGAGAAAAGATGGAAAGAATCTCCTCCACAGCGAAATCTCCAGGGAAAAGCCTCTGGAGAAGACACACACTCGAACACACAGGCACGCAGGCACACATGCACACACACATACACACACATGCATATACATGCACACACAAGCACACACATATACACACATACACACATGCATATACACATGCACCCACACATGCATACATGCACATGCACACACATACATACACATGCACACACACATACACACACACTCGAACACACACACACACACATGGGAAACAGCACAAGAACCCAAGCCCTTAACCTTTACACAGGGGTCAGAAAAAGCTAACAGATTGGATAGTAGAGGACTCAGAGTTCAAAGGAAAAAATTATGCCTGTAATCAAACAGGAAGACACCCAAAAACAAGACAGGAAAATGCCAGGATAAGAAGAAATCTGCCCAGTTCTTCCCTGGGAAGGGGGAGAGCTTACCAAAGCAAGGATCAGGAAGCTCAGCTTCCAGCAGAGAGGTCAAGATAGCTACACACAGGTGCCAGGCCCACTTTTCTGGGGCTGACATCCAATGATCCAGGATGAACCTGGCCATCATACTTTGGTGTATCAGGGAGAGACCTGATTGGCTGGTGGACTCAAGGGGTTGACTCAGGAGGGGCCAGTCCACCCAGGTGTGATGAGCCAAGGAAGAAGCAGGAAGTTACTGCCAGGGAGTGTTGCCCGCAGCCATCTTAAATGAGACTGGGTCAGACACAGGTTCTAATCCTGCCAGGGCAGGCAAGG